>JAMQGT020003425.1:0-16291 GCA_024447675.2 Pterophyllum scalare
ACGTACAGCGCTTGAACCTTTAAAAAGAAATTATAGCTTGGATACCTGCAATTTCTTTAGATATTTCTAAATAAAGCACAAGGTAAATGAAATCATTAAGGAGGGGTTTGTAAAGCAGGAAATGATATAAGATTGTTGGAGGGTATATGGTTCACCAGCAGTTAATCATAACCATTTGTTTTGATCTAAAACTCATTCTCAAATGTTTACAGTCAGTATTTAGGAGCAAAACTCAAGTGGATGCTTTAAAAATATGTATATGGATCCACAGCACAGAACATTCAAACTAAGGAAGACAAATATGTAATAAAAGAACTACTTATTGCCGTCTGATCCACAATTTGGAGACTGGTTAAAAATTGTTAATGAAGTCCATGTAATGAAAACATTGCTCTTCACCTTAGAAAGCCCCTTTTCTCCTTCAAACCCTCCAAACAAGTATGTTTTTACAGCAAGATGAATTTATGAAATTGTGGTGAAAATTGACTGCATTTATCCTCCCACTTAAGGCCAGACTTTTAATTGGGAGGAGTTAACTCTGTAAAGTTAACAAGTTAACTTTACAGAGATGAAAATAGCGGAGCTTAAAAATGTGTGTATTTATTGATAAAATAGACAAAGGAGGAAAAAATTTATTGCAATTATCATAATTAGTAAAAGAACAGAATTACAAGGAAGTTCATTCTTTGTAGTTTTTATAGTTTTTTCTAGTCTTTTTTAGGAGGAAATTTGCCAATGATTGCTTATATTTTATGATATATAATCACAGTCTTAGCAGATTATAGTTTTATGGTTGCATAATCTAGTGTTGTAGTACTCAAGATCGGTCTTGGTCTCGAGACCACTTTCTGATGGTCTCGGTCTTGTCATGGACTCAAACATTGAGGACTTGGGATTTTATTTCAAGACCAGTCGAGACCGCAACTGTGGAAATATCACTAAATTGGAAGAATATTGTCTAGTTTATTTGTTAACATCTTTGCTTTTATTGGATGCAAAACGTACTGATTCAAATCCAACAAAGGTTACGCTCCTCTGCCCTCTCCCCGGAGCACACCTCGCAGACTCTGCCCCGGCTAGGTCACTATTATCGCAGCTTGCACCTGTATCATTTCACGGCAGTTTGCAATCTACCACAGAGCACGGACAGTTTTATTCATTTATGTGCACGTAACCTGACTGCACCTCGAAACATGTAACTACATGTCCACAAAGACTGTTTACTGCCTACGCTTCAGAGGTGCTTTCCAGTTACATCATAGGCGCCGTCACTCAATTAACAAGTGGGAGCGGCATTTAGCGGTTACCATTAGCTTACTAATTAGCATTAGCATTAGCGCTAGGCTGAAAAAAATTTCCTGCCAGAACCGTGTAGTTACCATGGCCACCAATGATGGCAGATAAGTAAGTAAGTTGTTAGTACATTGAGCGAGTGGTGGGCAGATCAATCCAAATAAGGATAATATCGATACCAACATTGGTATTGGCATTGATCAATACCAGTGTAGTGAGATCGATACTTTAGCTTCAGCTTCTCTCCCGTATGCGGTGCTGTGGTTTCATCAAAGATGCGAGCTGACCGTCTGTTTGAGTGTCACTCCTGTCACAGCACAGAGCAGGCACACTTTGCTCCTCCCCTCCCCAGAGGGTTTTGACGTTATACCGTCATGTGACATGTAACATATTTTACTTGGGAAAAAAATAATTTGCTATAAAACATTTAAAGCAAATTCATTTTTTGTACAGCTTGTTTATTTAAGAAAAAATCTAGAAAATTAGTGAATGAAGGGAAATTTTTAATTACATCTTTGTGTTATATTTTCTGAACACTCTACCTGGAAAAAAAGTTTGCATTTGTTTTTGAGTGATGATTTTGTACACTTCATTTACGAAAGAAAAAAAATCGAGACATCAATGTATGAGGGAAATTGTTTTGTTAATGTTCTATTGTTTCAGAACAGTAACTTTTGTTTTGATAAAGTATTTTCATCTAACCTATACACTTTGCCCAATTCTATCCTAATTAATGATCCAAAGAAAAAAATTCTCAAACCAGTTCAACTTCATGAAAATTCTTCATAATTATTAAAAAGTATCGGTATCAGTATCGGCAATACTGGCCCTGGCTGGCATCGGATTGATACCAAATCTCGCAGTATCCCACACCACTACATTGAGCAGCACTTACACAAGGAGCGATTGACAGTGCTAAGACCCTCCTCCTGGCTCTGATTGGTTGTTTTTGACTGGGAGCGGTTCAGGGAGGAGGTGGAGGATCTCATTTTTTTTCACTGATTATCTGTCTCATACTGTCGCCATGGTGACAGTTTTAACAAATATGTATAAAACAAATTAGGAAGTACTAGTGAAAATATAAAGGCTAAGAAATTATTATCTTAAAGAAAGAGAATAATGGAGATAATATATTTTTAATAATATGATATCTAGCTGAAAGCTGGCAAACCGAAATATGGTTTTAGCTCTGTTGTAGCAGAGCTTAAGTTCATGCAGTAAGAATGCCAGAGTGGCACCGTGACTGAAAGCATAAGCTGAATCAGAGAGCTATAGTGAATGTATCCAGTGTGTATTTAGTGAGGATATCAACAATAAAGAAAGAAGCTTAGCCATTTATAGATTTATAAAAATAAGGAGTGTATTAAAATCAGTTTAGTCTGGGATTGCAGCATTCTCAAGAAGCTTGAATTAATTTAATACCTGCTTTTTCATTCAGGCAGAAAGAGCACTGCAATAATCTAATGACTGCTCAAAAAATGTAAAGGAACACTTTTAATCAGAATTTAGCATCAAGTGAATTAAGCTTCTGTGATATTGATGTGATCAGTAAATATCAGAGGGGGGGGGGTGTTAATCAGGTTCAGCTGCTTTGGTGTTCATGAAATTAACAACAGGTGCAGTAGAGGTGCAACACTGAGACAACCCCCAAAACAGGAATGGTTTTAAGGGTGGAGGCCACTGCATTTTTCCCTCCTCATTGTTTGTGATCATTTTCACTAGTTTTGCATTTGGCTAGGGTAAGTGTCAATACTCATAGCAAGAGGTGATACCTGGACCCTACCGAGGCTGCACAGGTAGTCCAACTCCTCCAGGATGGCACATCAATATGTGCCATTGGCAGAAGGTTTGCTGTGTCTCTGGACAGGGCCGTAGAAGGTCCTTAACCCAACAGCAGGACCGGGATCTGCTCCTTTGTGCAGGAGGAACAGGATGAGCACCAACAAAATGACCTGCAGTAGGCCACTGGTATAAAAGTCTGTGACCAAACAGAAACAGAGTGTCTGATGTTTGAAAAAAGCACTTGGACTTAAGACACCATCCGTCATCTCATTAGGAGCCCCAACATTGTCAGACATGCATACAAACACGTGGGGGCCACGCAAACTCCCGAGTACCAATTTGAGTTGATGCAGTGAAATGTGGGCAAAATGGGCTAGCCTGCCTCCTCATTTTTTCACTTTGATCTTCAGGTGTATCTGAATTCAGCCTCTGCAGTTTGATAATTTTCATGTCCATCAAACAATGTAGAAACAACCTTTTGTTCCTAACACATTACTCAGTCCATATTAGTATAGATATCTAGGAGGACTTTTTTTCCCCATTGAGATCTGGTGTGTTTTCACAGTGTTCCTTGAATTTATTTGAGCAACATATATTCATCAGCATTTCACAGTCTATTTGGATGGTGGGGCCTGAATTTGGCATAAACAACAACAAGAAGAAAAAAAATCAAATAAACCCTTGTGCCAAGAGGTGTTACACTTGCATGAGAATAATATAAGTGTGGCATAAGGTTGATAGGTGAGGGTTGTTGAGTGGGCACACTCCATCTTCAGTGTTTGGTTGATTAGCCCACCACGTCTCCAAAGGGCTCAACAGTATCCCAGGTCCACCCCCTCGTCTTATCATCCAGTTCCTAAAAATATGAAAGCGTGGCTCCATCTGGCCTTGTATCTGTCATTTACACTCGCAGTGGTGTGGGGGATATTTTCTGGCACCGTTTTTGCCCCTTGTTGTCAGTTGAATATCTTTTCAATGCCACAGCCTACCTCAGTATTGTTGTTGATCGTGACTGGCCCTTTATGCCCACAGTGTACCCTTTTTCTGATGGCTGCTTTGAGCAGGATAGCATACCATATCACAAAGCTCAAGTCATCTCAAACTGGTTGAACATGAAAATGACTTCACTTTGCTCAAATGGCCTCCACAGTCACCAGATCTCAATCCAACACAGCACTCTGGGATGTGGTGGAATGGTGGATTTGCATCATGGATGTGGAATCAACAACAACAACATGGCAACAACTGTGTGATGTAATCATGTCAATATGGACCAAAATCTCTGAGAAATAGTTCCATCACATGGTTGAATCTGCGCCATGAAGAATTAAGATGACTCTGACTAGCAGGAAGTGTATAACTGTTTTGGTTTTGTTTTAGGTTTTATTTTTGCATTTGTACAAGTTTTGATCTACAGGGGTGTTAACTGCCTCAAAGCCTTGTAAACAACAGAAAACAAGTTTTTCCTTCATTAAGCTCTAATGAACTTTTGCCCATCTACTATTTGATGTCAACAGCGCACTGGATGAGGTAATTTACTGGGCTAAGGCTGGAATCTAAAGCATCAGTTTACATTCCATCAGGCCAACATGTGCTTATCCTGGTGCATCAGTTCGATTTTTTATACATTTTCTATAGTGCCAAATCCCAACAACTGTTCCCTCAAGGCACTTCATATTGCCAGATAAAGACCCTGTATTGCACATATTATGGAGAAACCTCCAACAGTCAAATGATCCTCTACAAGCAAGCGCTTGGCGATGGTGGGAAGGAAGAACTTCTGGCAGATCCAGGCTCAGGGAGGGGCACCCATCTCCTGCTACTGGTTTGGGGATGAGGAGAAAGACAAAAGAAATAAGGAGAGCACAGAGAGACAAGGGCAAGAAGATAAAAGTCAATGACATGCAGTACTGGCATATAAATATATGGGGAATGAAAAGTTGGAAAGTCCCCAGCAGCTTGAGCATATCACATTATTATTAGTAGTAGTAGTATTAGTAGTATTCATAGTAGTAGTATTACCATTTTATCATCATTTCAGCTGCAGTAACAAAATAATTGTTCAAATATGGGATAAATAAAGCATTTTGTATTGTGTTGTAATGTATTATATCATCTAATGAAGGCAGGGTTCAGGGTCACCTCACACAGCCTGGACTATAAATCAAAAAGGAAGAGTCAAAGCTTCATCTCTCAAATCCAAATTGGAACCTGGTTCCACAGGAAAGTGGCCTATTGGCTGAAGGCTCTGGAAACTCTAATGCTGCCATTTTGTTTGTGTTGGTCCTACACAGAGCCAGAGACTGCATGTTGCATAGCTGTTAACTGTCACCTTGCAGCAGTGCCAAAAATATGTGGAACAACTGACCTGTGGGCTACTCTTGTTTGTGTTGATGTTGGTCCCCAGCCAGCCACAGAAAAGGGTAAATTTATAACATGCAAAGAGCTGAAGTGAAGCTGAATGGTAGAAACAGTGAAAATGGTGCACCGGAGCCCTGGCTGTGATTCTTTTATTTAATTTTTTAATCTTTGATCTTTGATCTTTTTTCTTTTGCCTTTTTTTTCTTTTTTGCATTTATTCCCCTTAGTGTTCAATTTAATTATGTTAAATTTTAATTATACAGCACCAAATCCCAACAACAGTCGTCTCACGGCACTTTAAATTGTAAGGTAAAGACCCCACAAAAATACAGAGAAAAATTCAACAATCAGATGACCCCCTTATGATTAAGTGCTTGGAAACAGTGAGAAGGAGAAACTCCCTTTGAACAGGAAGAAACACCTGGCAGAACCAGGCTCAGGGAGGGGCAGCTATCTGCCGTGACCAGTTGGGGGTGAGGGGAGGGAGATGGGATAAAAGACACGCTGTGGAAGAGAGACAGAGATTAATAATAACAAGAGATTAATAATAAAAACATTTCAGCTAACCATCTGACCTACATATAGCTCTCATCCGTATCAGGCTCCATGCTGTTTTTGGAGGAGGGCACGTAAGTATGTCTGCGTATGTTACATAAACAAAATCCCCAACTGTACATAGCCCAAGGATTGGATTAAAATATGCCTCATCTGCAGCAGAAATCCTGTATATTTAACAATGACATTTACTGGATTTTATGTCAAGGACATTTTCAAGAGACCATAAGGACAGCGGTGAAAGTCACCACGGATTCAATGTGATATGAGAGCAGCACTGACAAAACTTCTGTCATTTTATGCCCTGGGAATGACAACAGACTGGGAATACTGACCACATTTGATTCAAGGTTGCTTATGGAAAGGAAGACTGTTACAGTACAAGAGAGCCACTGAAGAAATGTGTCTTAAAGACCTAACTAGTTAACTGGTTAAGACCAAACTGCTAATCATGTTAAAGGGTGCACAAAGGTAAAGGGCTCCCCGAGGCTTGTCTCTGTTCTCAAAAACAATACTAACATACAATATTCCATTTAAATTTAGGTTTCATATTTTGGTATACAAACTTTTCAAGAATTTTTCTTCCCATGAATTAGTATTTGACATCACATTGTAGTCCTCAAATTAATCAATACAGCTCTTTCAAATAGTTTTATTAATAGCATCTTTCAGATTGCTACAAGTAGATGGAGTAGTGTGTTTAATGCTGACATGTCAATGTTGTACAGCCAAAATATTCTGGTACAAAGCCAACCAGCTCCCATATGACTTTCAGTGTAAAGTCATATGGGAGCTTATTTTGATCCAGACTTATCAGGAAAAATGAAAAACATGAAGAAATCTCTTCCTTCTCAGCAGCGCTCCTCAACCTGCAGATTCAAACCTAGAACTGCACCGTCAAATTGCCCTAGCATGTGGGAACAATATGTTGAGAAACATAATTTACATGCATATAGATATATAAATGACATAAAAGTTTTTTTTTAAATAAACAAACAAAAATGGTAATACCAGTGTGCGTACTTGGAATGGGTATCATGTGACTGTCTGGACACAGCCATTTGACAGCTACTTAAAATCATAATGAAAATGTATTAATAAAACCACAGATGTGTGTTTTCCTGCTATGATGTTGACATCCATGAAACTTTCACTTTTTGATCAAATTTAACTCTACTGACCTTTGATGTAACTCAAATTTAACATTAACATTTATAGATCTCTCAAAACTGTAAGCAGCAATATGTTGATTAGACACATTTTCACTTTTTTTCACAGGACAGTGTTTTCACTTTTCACTTTTCAGGCTACTTTCTCCAAGCTGGACTGGCCAACCAGATTTAGCCCAGAAAACAACATCCATGGACATAATGGGATAGTAAATATAAAAGCAGTCATACTCAAAAACAAAACATCTGAAGTGTAGGAAGAGACATAAATTTCAAATCATCACATCTTTTTAAAACAAAGTTTGTTAATAACCCAAGACTAACCTTGCTCTTCTTTAGCAGGGAACCTCAGGTTTTTATTACACATTTTATTATTACAAGATCAGAATTAGAGATTAATTTATAGCCCTGCTTTGAATTCTTGCGTCATCTATACTATCGATAAAATAGAAGGTAGTAACTAGAGTTACAGTTGCAGTCTGTTATAGTTGTGTTCATGGAGTTATTATCCTTGGGCTTAAAGCATACCCTCTTTCAGTTCTAATGTTTTAAGTATCAGGACATAACAAAAATCATCTAGTCCTTAGTAGGTCCTAAACTAGATAAATACAACCTTAGACGAACTACAAAACATGGCATATTGCACTGTGCCATTATTTATTTATGAGAAACTAAGCCAAAATACAGAAGCAGTGTGCACAGCCTCCATAGGAATTGAGAGGGTGAGTAGCAGTCAGAGTTTATGGAGGTTTGCATGTCTGGATCATTCAGGTGTGTGTCAACACAATGGCAAAGACAAGTGACATCAGCAATGGTAAATGGACTGGTTCTTATATAGTTCTTTTCTACTCTACTTTGAGCACTTAAAGCACTTTATACAGCATGCTTCATTCACACACATTCATACTCTGACGGTTGCATCAAAGAACAACCTGGGGTTCAGTATCTTGCCCAAGGTCACTTTGGCCTGCAGACTGGAGTAGCCAGGGATTGACCCACCAACCGGCTTCCAGTTATTAGGTGGCCTGCTCTACCTCCTGAGCTACAGCCGCCCCTGTGGTTGCGTGACCCCCGTCATGTATTGTTGTTCATCTGAGGCTGTATCTAAGTCATTTTAGAACAGATGGGACTAGATGATTTTATTTTATTTTATTTTTTATTATGCCCTGATACATAAAACCATTGAATTGAAGAAGGGTATATGTTATTTTTCCCGTGACTGTCAAGTGTACATTTCCAGAAATGTAACCTCATGTTCCAATGATGCATAACTCACATCTATCACAGTTCTGAGATATGCACTGGAACATATGGTTACATTTCTGGAAAGGTACATGTCAGGGTACAGCATAGAGTTAACACTGTAATAAGTCAAAAATAAATCAGCAATCATTTTTACATGGAAATCTGTCCTCAAAGTGATGCCAATCAAGCTGCTGATGCACGAGTCAGAAATCAGATATTGTGGGGTTCTATTTTTTGTTTATCATGTCTAATCCCCAAGGTTGTGTTGATATGTTTTGGCTACTGTTTTTGCCAGAGGCCTATGGTTAGAAAACTAGGTAGTGTAACTGATATAATCTGTCTACACAATTTTCTGATAATACTTTGAATTTTGTATCTTGGGGTGTGCAGATATTAGAGTGACATGTGTGGAAAAGCTGACTTCATGGTCTAAAGATTGATTCCTGAACAAAGAAAAAAAAGTACCAAAGAAAAAAGCTTGTGCACTTGTAATTTGCTTTAGACCCAAACTTACAATGGACTGAACAAGGCAAAATGCAGCTCATTATTTCTGTTTATGCTACTGTTGTGCAGGATTTTTAGCATTACGGTTGATTAATCTGTTCCAGTTATACTGCAGGCTGTTGTATACCACAGGAGTAATTGCACTTAGCTTCAAATATTCTGCAGTTTGTAAGCAGCTGTAAGTGTGTTGCCTCACACAGGCATAGAACCCGTCACTCTTCTTTTTGGTGACAAACGGGGACACGCACCAACATGCCATCTGTGCTGCATTACGGAGCTATAGAGGCTGTCGTGATTGACAAAACTGGTAACAGCGACACCCATTCCAAACTCCTGTCTGGCTCTGGGTCGCTGGAGATGAAGAGTGATGGCCTGTCACTTAGGTTCTTAGCATACGACTTGGGGATGGCTTCAGATGGGAAAAACAAGCTCATCTCTAGTGTGGATAAGGATGACAGTATGCCACATGCTTGAAAATAGCTATCTCAGCTCAGGGAATAAACAGGGGGATGTTTATAATGAGACTGTGCAGCCGGGCCACTGATGGTCCCACGCTCCTGGAGTCTGAACACACCATTTAGTTTGCATGCTTCTACTATAACATACAGGCTTGGATCCCTTTGAAGCCGTTTATATGTCTCCACATAGAGGGATTACAAGGGTAATGGAAGAAATTATCGGGGGATAACATCAATCGTGGTTTCAAGGTAAATAAAGACACGTGTTTGCAAGAAGTGCAGACAAAAAAGCAAGCTTTATCATTTTATTGCAGCATATGTGAAATTTAAAGAGAGAAACTGGAAAAGTAATTGCAGTGACAATAGGCAAATATTTTTTGATTGTTCTCATCATCTGTACAAAAAAAGCCACAATGAAGACTATTTATGGGCTACATGAAAAATGGATCTGGCACTTACACTGCTTAAACAATTTAAAGGACCATTTTGAAAGCACATCAGATCTCAATGGGGAAAATATCATGCTGGATATCTATACTGATACAGACTGGGTACTGTGTTAGGAACGGAAGGATACCACACTGTTTGACAGAAGTGAAAATTATCAATCTACAGAGGGTGGAATTCAAAGACACTCCGAAAAACAAAGTGAAAAAATGATGCGTCCAATTTACCCAAATTGCAGCAACTCAAAATGGTCACTGAGTCAGTGGTGTTAATTTCTTCATCCTTCAGGAACTGCCTGCATACTCTCACCACATAAAGCTGAGAATTGTCGAACAGGACGCACTGCACCTGTGTAGGGTCTGACAGTGGGTCCAAGGGTTTCATCCTGATACCTGATGGTAGTCAGGGTGCTGTTGCCCAGCCTGTAGAGGTCTGTGTGTCCCTCCATGGAAATGCCTCCACACCATTACTGACCTACCACCAAACCAGTCATGCTGAACGATGTTACAGGCAGCATAAAGTTCTCCACGGCTTCTCCAGACCCTTTCACATCTGTCACATGGGTGAACCTGCTCTCATCTGTAAATAGCACAGGTCACCAGTGGTGGACCTTCCAGTTCTGGTATTCTATGGCAAATGCCAATCGGGCTCCACGGTGCCAGGCAGTGAGCAAAGTGCCCACTAGAGGATGTTGGGCCCTCAAGCCTCCATCACGAAGACTTTTTTCTGATTGTCTGGTCAGAGACATTCACACCAGTGGTTGCTAGAGGTTATTTTGTAGCTCTGCAGTGCTCATACTGTTCCTTCTTGCACAAAGGAGCAGATACCGGTCCTGGTGATGGGTTAAGGACCTTCTACAGCCCTATCCAGCGCCCCCCGCTCCCCTGAAACCTCCTCCCTGTTCTATACACAAGACCTCTCTGTTCAGTCTGAGCACACAAAGCACTTTGTGCTACCAGTCTCATTCACTCAATCACACACATTCATATAGCACTTTTGTTTATGCCTAAGTGCTTTTTCTAACATTCACACACACACACTCACACCAACGGATGCATCAGGGGCAGCTCAGGGTTCAGTATCTTGCCCAAGGATACTTCAATATGCAGCATTAATTCTGCATATCAAAGTTCAGTACTGCATGCTGAACAAGCATAGCTTCAGAAACAAGAATGGTACCTTTCAAAACAAGTCTTTTGCATGCATTTTTTTCTGACACTTTTTATGGGTTAAGATTTGAATTTGGTTATGCAAAATAGGTGAAAATCCCATTCAAATGGGTAGAGACAACATTTCATTTCACTGCTTTCTGGTTCTCTTCAGGAAGGCAAGCAGAGCTTCAACAAGCTTTTATTATTAGTCTTACAAGGCATCATGTCAAGTCTCACACTACCAAACATAACTGAAAAACATTGGACCATTTAAGTTTTTCATGTGCAAGTACCACATTTCTGACAGCGTTTACCTTGGATGGGTGATTTTAAAAACTGAAGATAACAGCTTACCATTTGAGAAATATAAAAGTAGGGTTAGTCTGCAGATCAACATTTTTTTTAACGAACTGGTTATTTTGCTCTACTAACGCCTCCAGTCCTCCACAGAAAACATTCCCTTTCCCTGCCATGTTGTTTCCTGAAAGAAAGGCACCCGTAAAGTCTTTGCTTATATTATGAGTCAGATTAAAGTAACAAGCTATGTCCAGTCCCATCAGTTTTTATTTTTTCTTTCTTTTCCTTTGATTTCTGATTGCAGCTTGAGGTCTATTTGCCCTAAAGCTGGCCTTCTGTAAGTTTTTCTGTAGGAAAAATAAATCACAGTAGCACATTGTTGTTTATGTCAACACCTGTTAGGATGAAAAAATATATCTTCTGAGCGAGAAGTACTGTAACTCATTCAATGCCATCAACCTTTTAGTGTAGCACTGATGCTGCATTTGCTGAAATGCAAATTTGTGCAGTTCACCATTCCCAAATTACTCAGTGCTTTTTGCTCCTAACATTTTGTACAGATTCCTCATCAGCAGTCGTCTTTGCATCACGGAGCACCACACAGATAAGCATTTTGGCCACCACCAAATGATTGATGAGTGCAGAAAATGGCAGTGAAATACAAGTTCAAAATTTGCTGGAGATGCACTTTTAGGGTAACACATTCAAACACACAGAGAGAGGAGAATAGCATGAGCCAGATTGAATTTATTTGCTTCTGTTTAAATGCAGAAGACCTTTCCCACTTCTATTTATAGCAGCAAGAATGAGGAACCATTTCACAGCTGCCCACTGTCTCAATCCTTGCTGAGAGGAAAACCATATGTCTGCATATGAATAATGGGAAAACATGTAATTACATCACTTAGGTTCCTTGGGATACACCTTGCACTTGTGTTTAAGTTATTTCTCAGACGTCCTCTGCTTCACATTTCCGTGAGGAAGCTGGAGCCCTCTCAGTCTCTCTCCAAAGGAAAAAAAAAAAAATGAGGGCATTCTTTTCACCCCAGCTTTTACCTTACCAGTATCAGCTCAAACCCAAGGTGTCCTTTTCCCATTTACTGACAGACCAGAGGCCTCAGATGATTAATCACTGCTGAGACACACCACTTCACACTAGTTAAAACAACAGCAGCTCCTATTCCCTTCACCTATACCAAAGTTAATTATCAGTGACTCACTCTTAATTACATTTCCAGTTACTAAGGTGCACATAACCATAAAGATATTTCACTGAGCCAGTTGCATTTCATTCATTTACAAATGTAAACCGACTAAAGTAAAAAAAATAAAGCAGGCCACATGACCAGTTTAAAGGCAAGGCGTACCTTCATGAGTGGCTGTAAGGGCTTGTACATAACCACGACCATATTTAAGCATCCTCTGAAATACTTACAGATTGCCTATGAAAGATGTAGCCTTTGTGATGTCTACGACTGGTTTTTGAGATCTTGACTTGAGCATTTTGACTGCCATTATCTTTGCTTTTTCAACCAGATGCTTCCTCCTTGATTAGCTTCTCTGGCGAACTCAGACTTCACAGTCTGCATTAGTCAGGCCCCATTGTGAGGTCTCAAGCTAAACATTTTTGCCATCATCTTCTTAGAGTTTTTTAAGCCAGATATGATGAGTGAGGGGCAGATCTGACTGAGAAACTGAGGAATGCATGCCTATCAATCACCTGAAACATATGCACATAAATGAGTATAATCACTCAGAAAACTAACACAAGTTATAATCAATAACATTCAAAAATAGAATCCAATCCCATAAAAGTGTGTTCTGAGGTTATAGATGAAGACTTCTCTTCAGAACCAGAGGAGTAGACTCCTGCTGGCCATTTTAAAGAATATAGGTTTAAATAGTTTTTGAAAAGATGGCCACCTATGGAAAAAAAAAAAAAGGAAATTAATGTCAGTGGAGGTTTGGAACTCTACAATTATTGAGTTGAGACTTTTGAAGACCTTAAAGTGTTTTGGGCCTCCGCACTCGGTGACCCTGCTCTGTTAGTTTACATGGTCTGCCACTAGTGTAGGGTCATTACCTTACAATATAATGTGCCTTGAGGTGGCACTATATAAATGTTTGCATGTATTTGCAGACTGCATAGCTAGGCGTTTGACTTGAAACATCGGCGGCAATGGCACAGAAAACACCTGCATTCAAAGATTAAGAGATGTAGCCCAATACTTCTGTCTGTAGATGTTTGGTTTGCATGCACAGTAACGTTATTCCTCAAGTGTTGTTGTTTGGGGCTGGATCTATTATTTTGGTACATGGATTGTCCTACAGTTTTGTAAATATATTCATGGCATATTAATCTTAATATCTTTGGTGATTCCTGACCTTTCTCCTATGCTGCCAACACATGACAAATTATGCTTCAGCATCAACTGTTGGATGGATTACCATTAATGGCTGCTCTTTGGTGCAGACGTTAATGGCCTTTGTGAACTGTGTTTCATCTGTGTCAAAATTTCAATAACGCTAACAATGTCTAACAGTTTAATTTTCTTTACACTCATCATACCATAAAATGTGACACAACAATGTGATGTAAACAAAGATATTGGCATAGGGGACTGATGACCTGCTGTAATCCGCTCATCTCCAATAACCAAACAGCAGAATACTGAATCAGTAACAGCCCGGCCTGATGGGCGTCGTATTGATTGAACTTACTCTGTAGCCGCCTGGTGTCATTTGCACATGACTTAATGAAGGTAAACACAGTGGGCGGTGGTGTGTAATAGCATTGCACTCTGACGCTTCCCTTCTCAATCAGAGGGTGCAGATTTATCAACATCTGTGCACTGCTGCCTTCAGATAGCTGCAGGGATTTGAAAAAATCTGAAGAGGAAATGTTTCATCTTTTTATAAAGCAGGTGTGGCTAAAAGAATCATTTGTACTCATATATACAAATCAATGCACACAGCTATATCATAAAATCACAGCGATGTGAGCAATGAATTTCAAGGTCAAGAAATTTTTATGGTGCTGGGAACCGTCTGACTTGTTAGCTGTGTTTACTGTAAAAATAAGCTTGCCTACTTCACATAAACTGAGGAGCAGTGCAAGAAAAAGAGAAAACATTCACTTTGATAACTCATTATGTCTGCCACTGGCTGATCAACCTGAACCCATAATACTGAACTGTTTGGAAACAACTTTTGGTTATAGTAACTCATCCGTCAATTAAGAATACCACAGCTAATACCAACCTTGGCTCTCTGTGTTCATAAGACCACTGAGGGTGGTTAAACTGGAGAAGTTAGAGAATAACTTCCCACTGTAATTAGAAATAACGAACAGCACCGACTTCTGCCTGCTGCTCAGGAATGTTCGTTAAATGTGACTCCTGGTGACTGCCTGCTCTAAAAATAGGCCCTGCCTGTTCCCGTACTGTGAATATGAGATTGCCATATCACTACCTGTTCCCATAACAATTAATCAAGTGTAGCTGAGCTATCCTCAAATGATATTAGCCTTTCCCCAGAAATCAGAATGGCTGACTCCATTGTGAGGAAATTGCCTTTTGAGAAACGGCTGCATCCCCACTACAATATCTGAGTTTATCCTAGAGAACTAGAAGACAGTTTGATTTCTGCAACAAGACCGTGCCGACAAATTCTGGTAGCATTTTTAATAGGGGGGGGGGGCTGTTCATGCAGAATGGTGTTATTTCAAGCTGAGGGATACATGTGTGCTGGCAGCTTGTTCCCAGTCATCAGAGAGGAAAATTCCCCAATGAAGCAGCACTCAATACTGCTATGAACAGATGAAAATAGTGAGCCCAAATGCTTGTTTTGATCCATACTCCCAATTTGGTCTAAATTGAAATGTCTCACCATTCATGTCCATGAAGCACTCAGCCATAGTTTACACAGAAATATTTTTCTCTGAAAAGACTTCATACAGAAGAACAAGGTCATTCTGTGTAAGAGTCAGACAATCTTACATTTGCTTGTTCCGCACAAAATGGGTGTAGGAATGGAAAATCAGTGTTGCTTTTTGAAACAGAAAATAGCTATGGTCAACAAAAGAGCAATGCCCTTTGTAGGAATGTTATCTCCTGACAAGCATGTACATGTAATCACTATCATTCAATGCTTTTCTCAGCACTGTGTGCATGCTCAAGGACTGTTTTAACACCTGAGTAGCAGTGATGTTGCCATAGAAAGGGTCATGTAACACAGAGTTCTGCTTCCAGACCCAAATGTTCTTCTCAATTTAATTTAGCTGTAATGGACTAATGTGTTGGTCTATTTCTTTCAATAACAGCATTATCAAATACACCACATGTTTATGCTCAAGTGACAAATCCCTCTAAAAGCCAGATGAAATAGAAGCAAATCACGAATTGAGGTGTTACAGGGACAGAAGGTCAGGGTGGGTGGACGGATGGTTCAACAAAACATCAGACTGTAACACGAGCGACATTTTTCCATTTCCATTTTTTTAAGCATGGTATGGCAGCAATCAATCTACAGTATAACCTTAACCATGCGTTTATTACAAAACATGCATCTGATATGATGAAAGGTTTGAATTCAGCCTGAAATAATGCTTTTGGAAAATCAGCACTAGATAAAATCATTAGGTAAGAGCTTTGTTACGCTCTGCTACAACACAAACCTAACACAAGCTCACAAATCACACAGAGATTACACTACAGTGACTTAAACCTGACAAACTCATTGCAGGGCAGTAGGTATGTTTGTGTGGGACAACATGAGACTACAGCTTCATCGCAGTCTGAGATTTTGACATATCAAAATTAAAATAAAACTATGCAGGTTCAAGATTTTAAATCATTCATTAATAAAAGGACATTTTAATTTGAACACAATTTGAATGTGAATCCTAAAATGCATCTGGAGGAGAAAAGAGTGATAAGAAAAGCAGTGTGATAGAGTGTGCAATTAAATATCATATCACCCCTGATGAAGCATGGCACAAACCTGGAATATACAAACCAAGGAAGGAAAA
>JAMQGT020003426.1:0-24593 GCA_024447675.2 Pterophyllum scalare
TACTTCGTTCAGTTACGTATTGCTTGTTTAATAATCCACATTTAATTGTTTTATTCTTTTGTGCAGTTGATGAAACTATATTATTTATTGTTTTTGAATTTTTATGCTTTAACAGTTTTCTGCTGATTTTAAGTTTGTTTTTTGGTGGTCTGGGAGCAGGCACCGTCTCTATGGGGATGGGGTTTTGGGGGGATGGCAGGAGGAGAGAAGCTGCAGAGAGGCATGTAAGACTGCAACTCTGCTTCCTGGTCTCAACCCTGGGTAGTGAGGTTTTAGGAGGGTTGATAAATTTGGCCAGATTCCTAGAAATGAGAGCTGCTCCATCCAAAGTGGGATGGATGCCGTCTCTCCTAACAAGACCAGGTTTTCCCCAGAAACTTTCCCAATTATCAATGAAGCCCACGTTGTTTTTTGGACACCACTCCGACAGCCAGCGATTCAAGGAGAACATGCGGCTAAACATGTCGCTCCGGGTCTGATTGGGGAGGGGCCCAGAGAAAACTACAGAGTCCGACATTGTTTTTGCAAAGTCACACACCGATTCAATATTAATTTTAGTGACCTCCGATTGGCGTAACCGGGTGTCATTACTGCCGACGTGAATAACGATCTTACCAAATCTACGATTAGCCTTAGCCAGCAGTTTCAAATTTCCGTGAATGTCGCCTGCTCTGGCCCCAGGAAGACATTTGACTATGGTCGCTGGTGTCGCTAGCTTCACGTTTCTCAAAACAGAGTCGCCAATAACCAGAGTTTGTTCCTCGGCGGGTGTGTCGCCGAGTGGAGAAAAACGGTTAGAGACGTGAACAGGTTGGTGGTGTACCCGGGGCTTCTGTTTTGGACTACGCTTCCTCCTCACAGTCACCCAACCAGCCTGCTTTCCCTGCTGCTCGGGATCTGCTGGGGGGGAGCTAACGGCGGCTAAGCTACCATGGTCCGCACCGACTACAGGGGCCTGGCTAGCTATAGGATTTTCCAGGGTGCGGAGCCGAGTCTCCAATTCAGAAAGCCTGGCCTCCAGAGCTACAAACAGACTACATTTATTACAAGTACCATTACTGCTAAAGGAGGCCGAGGAGTAACTAAACATGTGACACTCAGAGCAGGAAAGTGCAGGAGGGACAGGAGAGGAAGCCATGCTGCTAGTGAGTCCGCTAAGAGCTAAGCTACTAGCTGCGCTAAGCTAGCGAATTTCTAAAAAACGAATAAAGTGAATAATGAGAATACTGGTATTTAAGCAAAGAGTGTGCTCTATATAAAGCAGGTGAAGATTACAGTGAAATATGCAATTATCCAGATAAATCGACGTATACAAATTAACCAGCTAACAGACACCAAAACACCACTGTGCTCTGAAACAGGAACAGGAAGTGATACAATACCGCAGTGAGAGCCAACACCAGGAAGCAGAGTTGCAGTCGTACACTCCTCTCTGCAACTTCTGTCCTCCTGTCATCCTCCCAAAATCCCATTTCCATAGAGGTTGTGTCTGCTCCCAGACCACCAAAACAACAAACCAGAAACCAGCAAAAAAACAATGTAAGCATAAAAATGTACAAAGAAAGAACAATATAGCATCCTCAACTGCACCAAAGAGTAAAACAGTTAAATGTGGCTTATCAAACATTAGGTCTCTCTCTTCTAAGTCCCTGTTAGTAAATGATTTAATAATTGATCAACATATTGACTGTCAGAATTTTCGAAGCACAGGTCGAGGGGGAGGAGTAGCAGCAATCTTCAACTCCAACTTATTAATTAACCAAAGACCCAGACAGAGTTTTAATTCATTTGAAAGCCTGACTCTTAGCCTTGTCCACCCTAACTAGAAAATTCAAAAATCTGTTTTATTTGTTATCTATCATCCACCTGGCCTTACTCAGAGTTTCTCTCTGATTTCTCAGACTTTTTATCCGTTGGTACTCAGTTCAGATAAAATAATTATTGTGGGTGATTTTAACATCCATTTAGATGCTGAAATGACAACCTCCACACTACATTTAATCTATTATTAGACTCAACTGGCTTCTCTCAAATGTAAATGAGCCCACCCACCACTTTAATTCTACTCTGGATCTTGTCCTGACATATGGTGTAGAAACTGAATATTTAACTGTAAACTGAAACTGAGAACCCTCCCTAGTCCGATCATTTCTTAATAACATTTAAATTTACAATAATCTATTACACAGCAGTGGGGAATAAATATCATTACAGTACAAGTCTTTCTGAAAGTGCTGTAACTAAGTTTAAGGATATAATTCCTCCACTATTATCTTATTCAGTGCCATGTGCCAACACAGTGCAGAGCATGTACCTAAACTCTACTCCCACCGAGGTCAGTTATTTCATCAGTAGTTTTACATCCTTACTGTGTATGGCTCTGGATATCATGGCTCCTCTGAAAAAGAATGCCTCAAATCAGAAGTGCTTGACTCCCTGATATTACTCACAAACGCACAGCTTAAAGCAGATAATTTCTGGAAGAATGAATTAAAGCATGCCATAGGTATTAAAGGTACTGTGCTACAGTTTTTTTAAAATCATATCTATCTACAGACTCCAGCTTGTTTATATAAATGGAGAGTCTTCTTCACACACTAAGGTTAATTATGGAGTTCCACAGGGTTCTGTGCTGGGACCAATTCTATTTATACTATACATACTTCCCTTAGGCAGTATTAATAGAAAACATAGCATACATTTTAATTGTTATGCAGATGATACCCAGCTTTATCTGTCCATGAAGCCAGGTGACACACATCAATTAGTTAAACTGCAGGAATGTCTTAAAGACATAAAGGCCTGAATGACCTCTAATTCCTTGATTCTAAATTCAGATAAAACTGAAGTTCTTGTACTCATCCCCAAAAATCTTTAAAACATGGTGTGGATGAGATTACCTTGGCCTCCAGGAACACTTTGAGGAATTTTGGAGTTATTTTTTTATCAGGATATGTTTTTCTATGCACATGTTACCTCATATCACCCCAATAGAGGACTTCACTCTCAGACTGCTGGCTTACTTGTGGTTCCTAGGATACCTTAGAGCAGAATGGGAGGCAGAGCCTTCAGCTTTCAGACCCCTCTTCTGTGGAACCAGCTACCAGTTTGGATTCAGGAGACATACACCCTCTCTGCTTTTAAGATTAGTCTTAAAACTTTGCTTTTTGATCAAGTTTATAGTTAGGGCCAGATCAGGTGACCCTGAACCTTCCCTTAGTTACGCTGCAAAAGGCCTAGGCTGCGTGGGGGGGGGGTCCCTTGATGCACCGAGTATTTCTTCTTCACCCACTTAATTTTTGCTTTCTGTGTGTTTATACATCACTTTGCATTTAATCATTAGTTATTATTAATCTCTGGCTCTCTTCCACAGCATGTCTTTTGTCCTGTCTTCCTGCCCCCACCCCCAAGTGGTCACAGCAGATGGCTGTCCCTCTCTGAGTCATGTTCTGCCAGAGGTTTCTTCCTGTTAAAAGAGAGTTTTTTCTTCCCACTTGCTCACAGGTTGTTTTGATTGTTGGGTTCTTTCTGTATTATTGTAGAGTCTTTACCTTACAATATAAAGCACCTGGAGGTAATTGTTTGTTGTGATTTGGTGCTATATAAATTGAATTGAACTGATGGTAGATTGTTATTTTCATATTCAGTAATTTGAGGAAGACACACCTCACATAAGCATATGGCCTTTCCATATGCTTACGTGTAAAGCCAGAGGTGGGAGAACAACAGCAACCCAGTCCATACTGGTATCAATGACAACAGACACCATATTGACAAAATCAGACACAGAATGAAAGAAGGAGCAGGGGTGGAGGTTGGTTGCAAAGTGACTTGCAGATGTGCAGCAGCTGTAGGAAGGCTTAAACAACTTAAAAAGTGTGCCATATATGTGGTTTTCCAGCTGGATGTTGGAGCAGTGTATCAGCTGAGCTATTTTTATTTTAGGTTTTTAATTGATGGATTCTAGTGAAGGCATATAAACTCTTCACCAGGATAAAAGTTGCACTATTAACCTTTCTCGAACCCACAAAATTTCGAGATTATTACTGGTAAAATCCCCTAGTTTAGTCATAGACTTCCACAGATGTCATTCTAAGAAATGCCATTTTTTGTGCAATGGGAAATGGCTTCTGTCGTGTCTGTTATTCTATCCCTTTCTATCAAATGTTCTGCTTATGTAAGGCAATGACTGGGAAGGATACTGAAAGGATACTGCACTCCGAGAGTCATCTGTTCTCTCTTTTGCTCTCATTTTCCAATGCTGGCATCAGATCAGCTTTTGAAATTAAGTATTGTCCGTTTCTTTATTTTGAATCAGACACCCTGAAGAGCTTTAGATTTGCATTAATCAATAATATAACAGCCAAAAGACAGAACGGTTTGAGGAATAATAAAACAATTAAGAGCAAGAATTGACTTTGATTAAACATATTCAGTATTACTAAAAGCATCTCCACTAGAGGATAAACTAAACTGCCTCTAAAAAATGAAAACTTACTATTGTAAATTATAGACATCAGATCGATTGATTTTAAGAATACTACAGTGCCCAAGAAAGGCGCATTATGAATTACAAATGATTGATGAGTAAGGGATGCCTATGTGTTCATAACAGCTATCTTTTCAACTCATGGCGAAATCCACTCAAATTTACAGCATGTTTTGAGTTAAGCTAGTGACCATCAGCTACTAAAAATACTATTGGTTAAAGGTCACACAGGAGGCACAGCGCACAAGTGACAGAAGGCTAACAGGTAATGTACTTGTACCTATCTGACATGAAGTTCTGAGTTCACAGTGTG
This sequence comes from Pterophyllum scalare, assembly GCA_024447675.2. NCBI lineage: Eukaryota > Metazoa > Chordata > Actinopteri > Cichliformes > Cichlidae > Pterophyllum > Pterophyllum scalare. The sequence goes on from JAMQGT020003426.1 coordinate 4,803, forward strand.
TGTTAATACTTCAAATCAATGATGTTAACTATAACTTTGTGCACCAATAAGTCTTTGTTAAAGGTCACACTGACAGCACCTTGCACCGTTGGAGTTTGATGTAATTGGCTCAGCATCTGCAGTAATGGAGTTACTGTTAGCAACAAACACTGCATGACTGTCTAAATTTAGCAACACACTGAAGACTGTGTTGCTAAGAGGTGGTTAATACCATGGTGCTGTAATGCAATGGAACAAATCAGCAATCCCTTTGAGAGGCAATATTGACTGTCTATATAAAGTGCTTGCCTAAAATGTCACCAGATTAGTTATAAGGGGCTTATGTGGATGTATGTGACTTCAAACAAACAAAAGTGAAAATAAAAATCATGGGAGTTGGTTCATAATGAAGAGAATAGAACATAAGGCTATCCAAGTTATTTTTGTGACTTTTGCCGGCATGGTGTTGGATGGTATACAAAAATAAAATAGAATTAATTAAAGATAGTCACTGTGGTGCCCTTGGAATCACAAGAAAAGAGTAAAAATGTTTTTGTACCACCTGTACCTCCATTTCAGCGTCTTCTTCTGTTTATCATGTCTCTCTCCTTATTTGCTTTTCATCTTATTTTAAGTTACTCTTTATCAGGTGTTGTCTTTTAACTTTCTATCCCTGTGTTTAACTGTTCCCTTTTCCCCTGCTTTTCCTTTGAACATTTGTCCTGTTTAATTTCCCTCTACTTTTTATTTTGTCATAGAGGCTCTCAATGACATCAAGGATTACAATTCAGGTAGCTGTACTTCTGCTGGACCATAAAGCCTGTTAGGCACCAGCCAGCAGATTCCCAGACCACTAGAGACCAGTTAGTCAGTTTTTGGCTTGCTTGCCACCAGCCTGACCCAGTTCCTGCGCTAGACATCCTCTAGACTGCTAGTCACAAGCCAGTAGATCAGCCAGTGGCCTGCCTGATCTTGCCCAAGATTCACCTTTTTTATGCGGACATGCATAACTGTACAAGTCACCAAAAGCAAGCCTGGCCTCTGCTGATGTTCTTCACCATTGCCCAACAACCCTGCTGATATCTCTTAGGTTCCTGGGTCAGTTATCACCAAGATAGCTCTTGAGTCATCTGGCACCCTTTTTTTTTCTGAGCCTGCACCTAGACCTGTCAACACCTCTCCTGCTCTTGGGTTGATATTTGATCTATTCATGCCTCAGCTGAAACCTTGCCTGTTCCTTGGCTGACAACTCTTATTTTCCTGGATCCTCTGACACCTCTTGTGTTCCCCAAAGATGGATGATGCCAAACTCAAATCCCACCCATAGGATGATAACAGTTCCTGAACCCAAGTCCACTGACATTCCACCCATTTCCTAAGTCAGCTAACTATTCCCCGCTTCCTGAGTCAGAGTCTACTGACATTCCCTCTATTGAGACTTTGGGTCTACTGATATTTCTTCTGTGTTTGAGATGGTTACTGAGTTAACAGCTACAAAGCATTTTGGGTCCCCCTCTTAACTGACTTAACAAAGTTGTAGGAAGTCAGAGAAAATGCCTGAGCACCAGAGCATCAGAAGCCACTGCTCCCGCAAATCCCCTGTCTCCTGAAAGTATTTGGTTTACTTTCTTATAATGGCTTCTCTTGTATACTAGAGCAGCTGAAAGCTTGCTTTTCAATCCCTTAGTTGCACAAGATTTTACTGCACTCATACAGAACATATTAAAGTGAAGCTGCTTGTTTTCTGTAGTGCACTAAGTGGAATGATCAGGACAGCTTTAACCTATTAAAGAGATTTAACTCCTGACTGATGATCCGGTGCTGTTTTTCACACCGTTGTTGTCTTGTCTGGACAGCTTTAAGGAGATCTCAAACCTTGTACCCGTATAACAGAGCTCAGTGCACACATACACCAATCTCAGTTCATTATCCTTGACTGCTAAGGTGTGACAATCCATCCAGCTACCTTATTTATCAATTAACTACTTCTGGCTAAGGGAAAGAAGTTGGTTCTTCTATAGGTCGCTGTTAATATATTTAGGTGCTTTGGCAGACATGAAAGCCAAATCAAACGTGTGCCTCCTTCTCAGATACAGTAGTCCAGCTTTAGAGAGACCAAACTAACTGATTCATGTAGTCCTCATCAAGTCAAAGCCAGATATTCCAAACTGAGTTCATGGCATAGCCACAAGTTCTACTTCAGTGTTTGTACTTCCAACAGGATCCCAAATAGGCATGACATCACAATACACCTATACTTGTTATTAAGTTGCTAAATCAACCACAGTCATAACCAAACGGCAGAACCGATTAGCAGAATGATTTTGTAATCAGAGTGATGCTAACTGTAAAGCCTTGTTCCTTGTGCAGCATTAAGTCACTTGGATTTCTGTAAACCTTCCATGTGCACAGATTGGGCAAGGCTTGGTGGAGGAGCCATCTGTTGTCCTGGCTACCATAACAACGAAAATCCAACTAATACCACTCTACTCCAGTCTAAGCTATAAGAAAGGAAGTCCTTGAAAATTTACGCAGTCCATTCACTAGGCATTCTTTACACCTTAGCAAGTTTCACTTAGTATTTTAAGACCATCTCAAACTTTAAAGCAAAGAAGTCATGAATATTTTGTTACTAAAGGTTCATGCAATCATAGAATTTAATATCAGTGGACATTTAGGATTTGCCACACTATTATTCATAAATAAGGCTTCAATAATTAAAATTCATTTTTAGAGGTTTTTTTTTGGGTATACAGAAAATTGTAAATAACTATGTACTGGTTGGTCATAATTTTAAATCCAACACAATTGAAATTACATAAGCATTCCTAGGCTGTTGCCATTCAGGATTATATCCTTCTTTGTACAGCTTCCTGGTGTATCTATAACTTGCTACAGCTATATAGAAAAAATATGGAGCTACTGTATGTACATGCAAAGTGTCAAATGTCCAGTGTTGGGGTGCCCAGGCTTAGTGGTGAAGCTGGCGACCACATACATATAGCGCTGCAGTACGGGTGCCCCAAGTTTGAGTCCCGGCCTGTCGCCAGCTTGCCGGCGTGTCTTTCCCTGTGCCTTTCCCCCAATTCCTGTCTCTCTGCTGTGGCCAAAAATGGAGAAAAAAAAAATGTCCAGTGCTACTCATACATTTACTTTATAAACAATCTGGGACCAATACACAAAGTGACAAGTTTTGCTGCAGGACATGTCCTGTTTTTCTGTCCAGAGCTGTACTAATGCCAAGACTGCCCACCTCACCTTTTAATTTGAAGTCACATGCACAGTATAAACATGCTGTGGACTAAAACAGTGGTGTTATAATGAATTAATTAGATTTTCTCCAAAACAGCCTTCTTCAGGCCAGTAAGCTGAAGCAAGGGTTTCAAGCTTGGGAGGTCATGGTATAAAAGCAGTAGGGAATCAGTGATTGGAGGCCACTTACACTATCATCAGTGAAGGATTAGAGAGCACAGCAGAGAAGACTCACTGACAGAACCAAGGGCAAGGTAAGTTAGCCATTTCTCTTGCTGACCCATGGCATGTTGGAAAAAGATGGAGAGGTAAATGACTTGAAATCATATTACTATTTGTTGAAGATTTATCACAACACATTTATCTACATAGGAATATGTAGTTTGTATCAGTATTTTTATATCTGCTAACAAGGAGTGCATGGCCTATATCACACTAGGTCCTAGAAATGTTCTTCATCATTGTTATGATATTTACCTAAGCTGTAAAATCTAATAGATCTAGAACAAGAGGACTGTCCTTTGTCACAACTGTTACTGATGATGAGTTTCTTAGTGTGTACTGGCATGATAAACTAACATGGTTATTAAATTCACAAATAATAGCTAATAGTTATACCTTTTGTTAATATCCCATGTTCTGATCTCTCACTGACTTTATTTATTTATTTTTTTTGCAGGCTGGAACTAAAACTTTGCCATCAGCATGTCCAAGTGCGTGTGAAAGGTTTTAGCTTATTCACTATAATCATCAACAATCTTAATATCATTAATGGTTTTGAGAGATTAAAATCACCCAGCAATCAATGTAAAACCCCAAAAGGAAATTTAATAAACCTCTTTAATGTATTTAAATATCTACTTGTGTAAAGACTAGATGTTGTTGATTTCTAAATAATCTACTGCTACTTTTGCTGTTTTTCAAATAATTGTTATCTAAATTATTTGATAGAAAACAAGTGTCTTATACAGAGATGAAAGTGATCATTCCTTCACAAGAAACAAGGACAGTAGATCAGATGTAACATTGTGACAGAAGAGAGTAGTCTCTGTAACTACCTTAACACTTATTTCACACTTTTTAAACACTAAAGGAAAAATCTTTATGGAGATGGATTGTGACTATTGACTCTTGGAAGGAAGATTTACAAGACAAAGGAAAAGCATTACAAGGATTACGTGGCATTAGAAAGAGGCACCAGTCAGGATTACTTGTTTGTTTACAGCATGTGCCCAGAACAAAGAGATTGCACTCCTGGTCTCTCACTGTCCTGGGATAATTTTAGATATTGATATAAAATTTGACAACTGTGCCATTACTTTCTGATTTGCAGTCAAAAGACTTAGGTATGAATCATTAGCCCAATCCAAGTAGGTCATTTTCACATTTTATATGAAGTTATTAACTAATATATGAACTTACCAAATAGCATGTCTTATGTCCAGATTAGATATTTGTGGCAGCAGGTTCAATTCCATTTTAAGCACTAATCCATCTTCACAGGAGACGAGTGAGGGAGTGGATGAGCGGTTATCCTGGAATTAGAAATGACAACCATGAAAAGTTGTAGGTGCACAAGACAACTTAGAAAATCAAAAAAGAACATACTGTTTATAATCAAGCTGAAACAAATTATGGGGCACCGCTCATTTAGACTTAACATCTTGCATTTTTATTTGTATATGTTTTTAAGGGACTCTCACTTAAAGGGTCAAATCCTTGTCTGATTGCATGTATTTTCCTTTTCTTTATTCATTTCCAGAGTATTTAAGAAGACCAGTGGGAATGGAACTGTAAGTGGCTTTTACAATATAATCATTACAGGGCACCCCTTGAGCACAGGGAGGAGTGCAATTTGTATGTTGCTATTCCAACTTCCCGAAATAGCTTCCACTTTTTTTTGTTGTTTTTTTTACTTTGTGGAGGAGTAACTGTTTTCCTTTTCTTCATTCAATATAGATTGCCTTGTACTTGGGGAAGAGAGACTTTGTGGACAATGTGGATTCAGTGGAAATAGTTGGTGTGTGGCACATTGCACCATGATATACATAAATATACTGTGTAAGAATCACTGTGAAATGTAAGGCTGTGAATTGACTGACTCCTATTTGCAGAAGGGGTAGTTAAAGTGGATCCTTCTGGTCTTAAGGACAGAAAAGGTACTTTATTTATAGACTGCAAATTATAAAAGTTAGAAGCCATGAATTTTGATGACACAGACTAATCTGAAACTATACATTTTTTTTTTCACTGTAGTGTTTGTCTACCTTGCTTGTTCCTTCCGCTACGGAAGTGATAGCTTGGATGTCATCGGACTGTCCTTCAGAAGGGATATCTGGATTCAGCGTGTTCAGGTGTATCCACCTACAGGCGCCGGTGTAACAAAATCACCAATGATGGAATCCCTCTTGAAAAAAGCTGGAGAGCAGGGACATGTCTTTTCCTTCCAGGTCCAAAAACTTAATCTCACTCTTTACGTGACATCATAATTCCCTTTTTTCATTTAAAGTAATCTTAAAACATAATGTTCATGTCAGTATCTTTTTGTTTTGTTTTTTTATTCCAGATGCCACCAAATCTTCCGTGTTCAGTTTCCCTACATCCTGGGCCACGTGATTCTGGCAAGGTACAATTACAGTCCAATTGTATTTCTTGCTTTCTTTAAATTTTACACATTACGTTTAAATGTTTGGCAAGCATTAATTTATCTGGATTTTGCTCCATTGTAGGCTTGTGGTGTGGACTTTGAGATTAAAGCATACATTGCCAATGCACCTGATAATCCAGATGAAGTCATCGAAAAAAAGTAGGTTTGTGCAGAATCAGTTTAAAGCTGCCAATCTTCGACCTGTGTCTGAATAAAGGACGTGCACGGGTCATTCTCCCATGGTTTATGTTTCCTTCTCAGGGATACTTGCCGTCTGCTGATTCGTAAAATACAGTTTGCCCCAGCTAACAACAAGGCCGGACCCAATGTTAACATAACCAAGCAGTTTATGATGAGTGACAAACCAATGCACTTGGACGTTTCCCTTGAAAAAGAGGTACCTGAAAATATAGCAAGACCATTTTTACCATTATAAATATTACATAATAATTGCTAAATTATGTTTAAAAACCATATCTATTTTTCAAGGTTTATTACCACGGAGATCCAATAACTGTTAAAGTAAAAGTCAACAATGAAACCAACAAGACTGTGAAGAAAATCAAAGTCTCAGGTAAAGACCTTAAAAACTGGGATCAAAATCATGTCTATTTGTGTAGTTTGATGAGGTAGGGCAAGAAATGTGCAAACATGATATTTTGAAAGTATATGATTTAATTGATACTTCATAACTAACATAACTATTTTTGTTATAAGTTGACCAGTTCACAAATGTGGCCCTCTACTCATCTGACACCTATAGCAAGGAAGTCTGTGCTCAAGAGTTTGGGTAAGGCTTTCAGTGTATCACTCAATGCTCAATAATAGGACTGGAGTCATTTCAGGTTCAAATTAATTGATCTAACTACATTTTCTTTTCTTTTCTTTTTTTCAAAGTTTTATTGTTTTTTTGTTTTTTTTATCTTTACATAAATTAAATAAAACATCATAAGACCACAAGAAAACACACCAAAAAAAAAACAAACAAAACAAAACACTGCAGGCATAGCAGTTCATATAGCAACATGCATCTACAAATAAAACATGTATTATCTTCCAGGGTAAGGTCCAAGTCCACATTCTGGGGATCTTTACTTGTTCTTACTATTTCCTCTTAGTATATGTATACCAAAACTGTCCCATTGTTCAGTGCTTGTATCTTCCTGTGCGTTCAATCTCCCCAACATTTTCTCACATGCAATGGTTTCCATCATCTGATTTTTCCACATATTCAGCGTAGGAGCTTGGGGGTCCCTCTAACACCTCAGAATTATCCGGGCACACGTCATTGACCCAGTCTTTAGTATGCTAAACTTAAGTTTGTCTAGGTGTGGCACCATAGAGTTGTCTCCAAGGAGACACAATCTTGGCATTATGGGAAGTTTGTAATTCAACCTTTACCTATGCAATGAATAACATTTTCCCACAAGGGGAGAACCGTTATACATTCCCACATTGCGTGTAGAAAGGTATCCCTGATCTCCCCACATTTCCAACATAAATCATTATTATATAATCCCATTCTATTAAGTCTTGTTGGGGTGAAATAATATCTGTGAATTATTTTATACTGTGTAAATTTGCCTCTGGCATCCCTAATATATTCTTCAGTATTGGAGAGTATCCCCTCCCACAGCTCTTCCTTGATTCTACATGACAAATCTCTTCCCCATATCAGCCTAAGGTTATTACAGCCACTATTATTTATCCAGGGACACATTTCATTTGGGTGCCTTAAGATGCATTTTAGGTAACTTTAAATAGCTTTCTATTATATTTGTGTCCCCATCAAGGGGAAAATCTAAGTACATTTTCTGCATTTTATCATTACTCTAAATTGTTAGTATGGACGAAGGTAGGATGATGTAGATTTACAGAAATAATGAATACTAACTTTGTGTGTTATTTGTTTTTTTTCTCTGTTTCACTTCTAAACACAGAGAGACAATAAATGCCACCTCTACATTTGAGAAGTCCTTCCAAGTAACCCCCCTGCTTTCCAACAACAAAGAAAAGCGAGGTCTTGGAGTGGACGGACGTCTAAAAGATGAGGACACCAACTTAGCATCCACAACGCTGTAAGACATTTAGGTCTCTTACCAAAGCACTTACAGTGAAGCTAGGACGGATCTTCATCCTCTTGAGTAACAATGTTGTCACTATATATTGTGTCATCCGCTTATAGTGTCTTAAACCAAATCCCCAAGCCTTAAAAGGTGAACTATTCCCGTCTCTTCGCAGGAGTCAGGGAGACAAGGAGATGCATGGAATTATTATCTCCTACAAAGTCAAGGTCACTCTAACAGTTTCAAGTGGAGGGTAAGGCTTAACTGAACAAAAAAATTCTACTTCATAACACTTTGATTTTTTGTGACAAACTGTGCAGACTAAGGGATTCTTTTGTCATTTCTCTCTCACCGTAGTCTGCTGGGTGGCTTTACAGGAAGGTAAATATCAGTTCTCCTTCATTTATTGCCATGTGGTAATTGTGTAAATGAATGGAGATTATTAATGAAGGTATTTTAATCGATAAAACGTTTTAGTGATGCTGTTGTGGAGCTTCCTGTGATACTGATGTCCCCAAAGCCTGCAGGTGAGTTTAGTGTTTTGCATTAATTGCAATTTAAATGCTTCCTGGAACATTTCACTAAAACTAGACAGTAGGGAATTTTCCGTAACTGGTCTGACTGTCATCTGTATGTCATGCTTTCTTCTTTACTGCATGTCATTGCTGTGTACTGAGCAGAAGTGTAAGTATAAGTATAAAATGGTCTCTCTGAAAAAACATATATTCACCTGCGGCTGTGATCATTGTTATATGCTGTTCAGTTTTGTTACTCATGAACACCTATGTGTTTTATGAACCACAGCAAATTGGATTAAATGCCTCTGTAGTTCAGGTGAGGTGAACTCAGCTTCACTGAGTTTTACACTGTTCACTTCTTCAAGGAATGCTGTTCTTTCTATACTATCCCTACATACTAAAATACTTGATGGTGACATAAAACATATGTTAAACAATTACTTGGATAGAATGAGCCATGAACTGTGAAAGCATAGAAGTGATGGCCCTTGAATGAGTGTATTGTTTTACCTTTCAACCCTGTGTGAACAATTAAATATGAATCCTCCTGCCCCACCCCCCAAGATGATTTATTGGAAGATCCTCCAGTAGATATTTATAGCAGAATGTATGCTGATTTTGGAAGTTGTGCAATAGCTCTAAGTGTATGGATCAGACAAATCCAGATGTTATAAATGTAAAAGCAGGGATGGTCTGCATTATGTTAGAAAAATTCACAAATCCAAGTAATTCATAACCCTATTTCCAAAAAAAACAAAAAAAACAAAACAAGGGGTGCTTTGTAAAATATAAACACATCCAAAATGCATGCTTTGCAAATTATTTCAACTCTATATTTTATTATTCTAAAAATACTACAAAGACAAAACTTGTCAAATATTGAAACTCAAACTGTATAATGTTATATGTGATTAATAATTGGCTATAAAAAGAGTATTTGGTTTTACCAATGAAAAGCTGACATTTCTGTGGAAATCATGGACACTGCATCAATTGACACTGGGCTAAAGGGAGGGGCCAACCAGCTTGTTATCAGCAGAGTTCAAAAGCTAGTAGCCACAGTGGTATGGAGGGAGGGTTGCACATATCATCGGTCATTTGAACATCTGTGAAGGCATAATTAATTCTTCAAGGTTTATGCAGGTTTCCTTGCACCATACCCTGCCCTCCAGATATCTATTTCAGAAAAAGTCTTGCTTATTTCAGCAAAACAATGCCAACCATTGTGCACATGTTCCAAAAGCATGGCACTGTACTCTGACTCTGTAAGAGCCCAGGTGCTTAACTGGCTTGCAGTCCAGATCTGTCACCCACTGAAAATATTTGGAGTATTATGAAAAGAAAAATACTATTAAGACCCCACACTGCAAGCTGAAATCCTACATCAAACAAGAATAGAAAAACCTTTTTGTTATAAATTACACCAACCAATCCCCTCAGTCCTCTCAAATATTAACAGTGTTGGTAGTGTTTGGTAACAGATGTATTACCAAACACACTGTTTGGTAATACATTCAATTATATATAGTCTTTAAATAATTTCCAAATCTTTGCATACTGTTGTAGCTTTTTTGGAAACAGGGTTGTACAAAATTAGATGAGATGTATTCCATAAGTTAACCTGAGGTAATGTTAGTCACAGCCTATTGTCTGTCCATTTGATCCACAGGTCAGACATCACAATTAAGACTGTGGAGGGCCGAGACAGCCAGTGAAGAAAAATCATCTTTCATGCAGAGAACACAGAACTCAAAGGAACTCATTATCAGTGAAGAAAAGCACAAAGTGCTCCAATTTCCCCTGTATACATTCATTTCTATTATAAATACCTACACAAACTCGGTCACTGAAAGAGTCATAGGTCTGTGGGAAATTACTCTGAATGCCATCATAGCTCTTTATAGAATCCAACATATGTGTTGCATAAGAAAGAGAGTAGACCTTTCAATACATGTTACTGACACTGAAGATGCAGGTCATTAATCTTTATTATTGTTCCATTATAGAAGACATACTGAAAAATGTTGATTGAATGAATGAATATTCCGCAAAAAATCTGTACTTGTGACACTTAAGAGAATTCAGTAAATCCATTTTCCCTAAATACACACTTCTCTTGGTTCGTATTTGTGATCTTTTTTGATGTTGGGAATGTGTTTAATATTTTTTCCCCCACACTGACTAAACTGACATACTTGTATTTTGATGTCAGCTATCATTTTTTGTTAGGTTGAGTCACAGTTTAAAGTTTGTCTGGGTGTGGTTCATTATTGTAATGTTGCTCTGAAAAGTTGCTGCAAGCAATTTCCTTTAAACCTCGCAATGAATCAGACAGCTTTCGGTAACATTTCATGTGACCTATTAATTTTTAAATAGTGATCCACACATATATCACTGTTTCTCTCCTTCTTGTGGTTCTTTATTTCACAAATAGTGAAGCAGACAACTGAAAAAATCTTTTCAGAGTATCCACTTTTAGAATTTTAGTGTTCATCCAGTGCCAATTCATTCCCATGGGATTCAATGAATTTAATGTATTTGATGCATCACGACTCCTTTACATTTGGCTAAGCTCTCCAGTGCTTACACATCCTGTCATCAAGTTGTTTTTAACCATACCAACCAACCAACTCATAGCTCAGTGTTCCAACATTTGCAAGAAGCAACTGCTATCACAACTAGAAACTGACGAGGTACAACACAAAAGTTACGGCAAGGGGGAGCCAGGACAACAGGTCAGGGGGAGATACTACGTGAAGTACCCTCTGAGGAGCAGTACCCTTCATGGAAAAGATGACTAGAGGCTAAGATCAAGGCAGCATGGAGGGAAGTTAGCAAGCTATCAGAGTTGCAGAAAGGTGTGGTGAAGAAATGGGTGCCTAACAAGTACAACAAGCTGTCCATACCTGAGGCCTTAAAGACTGCCAAGCAAAGACTTACAGCCTTGGCTAACCACCTGAAGAGGTATACCAGAGAGATAGGAGCCAGAAGAATAAACCAGATGTTCTCCACTGAACCATCCAAGGTGTATTCTCAGTGGTAGGGGAACAATATGAGAACAGCACCCCCACCACGGCTGGAGATAGAGCAATACTGCAAGAGCATATGGGAGAAGGCTGCAACACACAATAATAATGCTAATGTGGCTAGTGGATCTAAGAGCAGACCATCGCAACCTCCCTGAACAGGATTCAGTAATCATCACAGTGGCACACATCCAAGAAAGAGTCTCACATATGAAGAGCTGGACAGCACCAGGCCCTGATATAATTCACACCTACTGGCTAAAGAAGCTAACTGCCCCCCATGAGCGCCTGGCAGCACAAATGAACCAACTGCTAGAGGCTAAGAGGCACCCAGACTGGCTGACTGAAGGCTGGACATTCCTGATCCCCAAGGACCCCCAGAAGGCACCTGTCCCATCCAAGTGCGGGCCAGTAACCTGCCTCAGTACAACATGGAAACCCCTGTCAAGCATCATATCAGCTAACATGAGCAGGCACGTGGCACACTACATGAGTGGGGCCCAGAAAGGAATTGGCAGAAATACCAGGGGAGCAAAACTCCAGCTACTGGTAGATAGAGCAGTAGATAGAGTCTCTATGACAGCTGGGATAGCCCCCCTGCCCCTGAACAGGATAAGCGAAAGAGAATGGAGGAATTTTAAAAAACACCTTTTCAACAACTGGATTTTATCTTGGGACAGGTGTAATTTACAAAACAAATGTGTGGTTTAGTATTTTGTGAATTTATAATTATTTTCATGCAAATTCATGTGCAGAACAGAAAATGTCCTGCAATTGTAGCAAAACTGCATTAAAAGGGTGGGGGGTTCAACCTGCAGAAAACTGGAATAAGTAGTAATGGCAATATTGATTACAAGGCTTTTCCTTAACTTTGACATTTTTGTTGTCTCAGTGTTTGCCGCTTGGAGGCGCTATTTCCACTGCTGTATGTTTAAGAAAACAATAGCGTTGGCTAGTGTAGGATAAAGATACGCGGCTTGGTTCTCTCTGGTCTAGACATCACATCATTAGCCTAGTCAGCTAGTCAGCTGTTTATTTTTTTAACAAAATGTCAACCACGACCGGCGGCGGAGAGTTTGGAAACCCTCTACGAAAGTTCAAGCTCGTCTTTCTGGGCGAACAGAGTGGTAAGATGGGCATGAAGTCCTTAGAAGCGTTAATTTGGTCGGATGACGGGAAATGTTGGGAGAAGTGGCAAGATCAGCTAACTAGCTTTGTCGAGTTAGCTTGCAGTTGTACGGCAGGGTAGAGTTACCAAGCGGATATTAATGACCAGTAAGGATACGAGACAATATGTTCATTTCCCAGTGTCAATAAAGACTGTGAGAGGATGACAAAGATTGCGAACCTAATTTTCAGATTTCTCTTTCTGGTGATGATGTCATTGTGTAGCTACCGTTAGCTGAAGATAGCTCGCTAATCTAGCTCATTTGTTGATTTAATAAATGGAAAAAATACGACAAATTATTGTATCGTAGCAGCTGTGTCAGAGTTGTATTTACGCATTACAAATTAACAAAACAAAAAATAACAATGGTCATTGTCATTGTATTAGTTTGATGGACGGTTGTTGCTAGCACAGTACTTCTGCTTGTTCCTAGCAGTTAGTTAGCTCTGCTAGGCTAAAGGTTAATAATGACGCTCGTTTGCGTATTTAAAGCCTTACGTGGGTGTCATAAGTATGTTACGAATCACTAGCTTCAAACAGAAGACCTCATGAATGAATTTGAACCGTCTAATTGTCGGTGTAGCGTTGTTTAACTGTTAGCTTCCTTCAACAGTATCTTGCAGAGCCACGTCGGCCGGTGGTTTTACACCAGTCGGCCTTTTCTATCGTTTCCATCATTTGTGCTGGGGTTTAGGGCCTGACCCCGATTTTGCTAAACGTAACTGCATTTTATGAATGTTTGTGCAGTGTAATTGAGACAGTCTGGCACCACTAACCAGCTGTCAGGAGTCGAGTAATTTTTAATTTTCCAAATGTTGTGGCTCCACCCATATTGCCAGCTCAGCGTGCGAGTTCAGCAGTCCACAATGCATCAGTGATAATAGCAGTTCACTCATATGATGTCACCGACTCGTAGTTTTTTTTCTTCATATAATACAAAATTTAAAATTATATAATTGGGCAATTAATGTTATCACTTGAGTGGTTGTTTTAGACTTGAATTACCTGGAATATCTCTTGTATTACTAAAGTGTCATTATGTTTTTTTGTTTGTTTTTTGTTTTTCTGTACAGTTGGGAAGACCTCACTCATCACCAGGTTTATGTATGACAGTTTTGACAACACTTACCAGGTAAAAAGAACTTATGACAGTAATTTATTCTCTGAAACTGACATTTTGACCTCAAGCACAGGTGTAATCAGTAACATGAGCTTACAGTTTCAGTGTGACTGATCATCCAATAACATGACATACATGACAGCTAAAGTAGAATACAATAGACCAATTTAATGTGTCAGTAGCTGACACAGGTAAATATTTTGCACTGCCTAAATGTTCAAAGATAGAGAAGACTTACATCACACTATGACAAAAGAGGGGCTAAATAACATTACTTAGTAATTAGTAATAACACAAAATTGACCGGTGGGAAGTATTGGCTCAGAATTTCACAATGCATCCCTGTTTTTATCACTTTTGACTGCATTCAGCATAGGGAATTTACACTTAACACGAGGAATCTGCTTATTAACATTCTTGTAAATATGATCAATATAGTGTCCAGGTTTGCAATCAGCTGTGTTTAGTGTCTTGCTGCCAAGGTTTTACCTTCTATGAAGTGTATACGGAAACCTGGTTAAGGTCTTACTCAAAATAGCCTAAACCAGGAAGAGCTCTTACCCAGTTATCTAAAACCAGGGCAAAAATGTTTACACGTGCAACACACTACAAAAATCAGATCATACCCAGGATGTTAGTAAGCACGTAAGTGCATTCCATTGATTAGATTATGAGCACTACCTGTGCGACAAGTCTAAATGTTAGTAGTAGTAGTATTTGTTGATTGTTATCCAGTACATTTAGATCAAAAGAACTCACATGAGAGACAAAACGATGTAGGCTGAAGCTAAAGTTTATACAGCACCTGCCCCTGACACAACAATCAACACATAAGGAAAATTAAATCAACTACAACTTTAACTACATCTTTCAGATTTAAATACAAATTTACAGTAAAAGAATAAGAAAGAAAAACACAAAACCGTTATCACAATACTTAATAACTGTGTTTTTTCTGTACTGTTTTTTTAAAAAAAGTTATGGAAAAGGTCAGTAAAATATGCTTTAACATATAATGTAGTCCTAATTTTTTTTTCGACATGAAATACGTTGTCATTTAACTTGCTGGTAACAATGTTTAATTGACATGCTTGTCCTACAGGCAACAATTGGCATTGACTTTTTGTCAAAAACTATGTACCTGGAAGATCGCACGGTAAGCCCTGTCTATGTTATTGTGATTCGCATCATTCCCATTGGTGAAGTATTAAAACAGCCGTAAAAGCATGCTTCTTCTTTTTATATAGTAGTCACCATTTATTTTCCCCACAACATTTCACATTGTGGTTTTACATTATCTTAGTTGTTTGTTTTTTTGCTTTTGCTTTTTTATTTTTTAACTCATTTTGTTGAACATGTGATCATGTTTTTAGTTCCCATCATTATTTCAAGATTTTGTTTTCCTTCCATCCCCTGGCTGGATCATGAAATGCCCCCCATGTTCCCACATTTGTTTCGTGGCTGGCCACAGATCCGGCTGCAGCTCTGGGATACAGCCGGACAGGAACGTTTCCGCAGCCTCATCCCCAGTTACATCCGCGACTCAGCCGCCGCTGTGGTGGTCTATGACATAGCCAGTAGGTATTGTGGCTTTGACTCTCCTCCTTGTCCTTCACTTAGTATGGGAAGGGCAAAAAAAAGCACTTATGAGCCTAGGAAACCCCGCTGGACAGCATATTGGGGGATATTCCAGGTATCATTTGCATTGGGTGCAGTGATTTAGAAGCATTTCTCCAGCAGTGTCCAGGGGGTGTAAATGCTGATAGTTATGAGTCTTATTTGAAGAATAATGAAAAATGCCTGCCAATGCCACTTCACCTCTGAGATCCGCCGAAATAATGATTCAGCAGGGCCTACTTTCACATGTCTCATTGGCATAACAGCCGTCATCTCTGAGCCTTCTGCATTTGAATGATTCTTCCCCATTACTCCATTAAAGGTCATTCTCATCTTTGCTGCTTGGCTTGCAATTCTTTTGTGTCTGTCCTATTCTCCACATTCTTGTTCTTCCTTTTGCTGCCCTTTATCTCGACTTTTTTTTTTGTCCTTTTCTTCTATAATTCCAATCCTCAGGTCCGGCTCCAGCTTTGGGACACTGCTGGACAGGAGCGTTTTCGTAGCCTAATTCCCAGCTACATCCGTGACTCTACCATTGCTGTGGTTGTTTATGACATCACCAGTGAGTCAGGGCTGTCCTCTAACCATTCTGTAGGGCTCTAGAGTAACAGGAGGGAAGCTTTTTGTTTCTGCTAATACCCTTCAGAATGTTTTTTTTCTCCTCCAAGCTTTTTCTTCTGAATACTTCTGCTTACTAACATGTAAACATAGGATTTTCTTACACAAGATGATCTCTTAATGAAGAATAATTCCAGCCTATGGAGGCTTTTAACTGATTCTGGTGTAACAAAATTTTCATGCCCTTTGAGGCAACATCTGGCTGATGTGTACAGTAATTTTGTGTTTTGTTGGGGGTTTTTTTGTTTTTCATTTGCAGACCTTAATTCTTTCCAGCAAACCTCAAAGTGGATCGATGACGTTAGAACAGAGAGAGGAAGTGACGTCATTATCATGCTCGTCGGGAACAAAACAGACTTGGCGGATAAAAGGTACACGGTTGTGTGATAAGTGCGCATGATTATTTTCTTCTTATTTTTAAAAAGATTGATAAAGATCCTACTGCAGTTAGAAAATGGGTAGCTTTAAATTCTTTTGTAGAAAGTCTGCCAAAGCCTGGAATCCCACTTTTCTTCCCTTCAGTGCATCTCATCCAGTTTTGACTTTTATCATTTCCTTGTACTGTTGCATACTCCAGCCTTTTTATAAGTTACTTAAATACTTTTATTTATATATTTTTTTTATTTATAGTTTGATCATGTTTCTGTTCTGCCTTTTTTTTTCTTTTACCTTACTTTTTTCTCTCCATGTCATTTTGAATTTTTTTTGTTTTTTGTTTTTCCCCTGAACACCACACTTCCACCCTTCACCCTCACCTTCCCCTTCTCGGGACCATGGCAGGCAAGTTTCTGTTGAGGCGGCAGAGAGGAAAGCTCGTGAGCTCAATGTGATGTACATAGAGACCAGTGCCAAGGCTGGCTATAACGTCAAACAGGTTGGTGATCAGCAGGAGCAGGTGTAATGGTGACAAATTATCCTGTTTCAAGCAAGGGTCATAATTTTCCAGAGGTTAGGGAGGCCCATCTAAGACATCTGGGACTTGAAGCTCCGCCATGTGTTCATTCATTTAATGGATTAGAGTGTGGCTGTTGAATGAATGCTTGACCTCTGGAGTCGATTTTATCCTGTTTCGTCTTTATTCGGCATGGCAGCCTCTCTCCCCTTGTCTCTGTCTGTCCGACTTTTAAACTAACCACTCTCTTTTTCACTCCAAACAAGATTCATTGCTGAGCCCTCTTTGTCCTTCTCTCCATCTCTTCTCTCTTCTTTTGGCCTGTCCTCTTTGCGATGTTTCTTTCCATATCTGTCTGTTCGTCCATCTCCACCCTTCTGCTTTTACCGGAGCAGACAGATCACCACAGAGGAGGGCGAGCAGAGAGCTAAGGAACTGAATGTCATGTTCATTGAAACCAGCGCAAAGACTGGCTACAATGTCAAACAGGTAGCAATTCTGTTTTCTCAGGGTAGTTGAACTAATTCTACTCTCAAAGTCTACACTGCACTCTTTCTGCCTCCCTTTCCCCTCTTGTGGCTCATCATGACCTATCTTAGCATTCTTAAAGTTGTGTTTCCTCTACACAGGCTATTAGCACTAGTTCCGCTTGTCCAATACCATCGGGCTGTGAGTTTTTTCTGGCTAAATCCCTGCCAAAGTGAAAATGTTTGGCCATAATGTAACATGCCAAATTTTGCAAAAAACAAATGCCTCATACTAACTGTCAAGCACAGTGGTGGAGGGCTGATGATTTGGCTTGTTTTTTAGCCACAGGACCTGGATACCTTGCAGTCATTGAGTCAACCATGAGCTTCTCTGTGAACAAAAGTATTCTAGAGTCAAATGTGAGGCCATCTGTCTGACAGCAAAACTGGGTCATGGAGCAGGATGATGATCAACCACAGCAGCTTGGTTGATGGTTAAAAAAGCAAAGAATCAAGGTGTAGCAATGGGCCAGTCAAAGTCCAGACATCAGCCGGAGTAAAATGCTTAAGAGAGCCTGCAAACCTCAATGAACCAAATCAACGCAGTAAAGAAGAGGGGGCAGAATTCCTCAACAGTGATGTGAAAGACTGATAAAGTCAGACAGAAAATTATTACTTCAAGTTGTTGTTGCTAAGGGGTTCTTGAATCATTAGAGTTTTTACAGGACTGCATAGAGATCTGACAACTTTCTTTCTCACGTGACTATGTCTTGATATTTCACTACCTAAACCGTGGCATTTTATTTAACATAAAAGGGAATTGTAGCCATATCATCCACCCGTGTGACAGAAATTTGCTTAATATAAAATTCTAGCAAGACTGCTTTCAAATGTTTCATTTTTTTCTTACTTTGGTTTACAGCTGTTCCGACGTGTTGCTGCTGCATTGCCTGGGATGGACAGCACACCAGAGAAAAGCAAAGAGGACAGTATCCTTTTCAAGTTGCTTTTCAGCAGAATTTGCTGTCATGCCTTTTGTCATACTGTAGCTTTAATATTCTTAGTAAGATACCACTGACTGTCTGTCTTAGTTGACTGGGAAGAACATAGAGAATTAATAGCATGCAAAAAAAATAATAAAAGAAGTAAAATCTGCAATTCATTTAAAATGTTGCTTAACTAACCTCTCTCAGTGATTGACATCAAACTGGAGAAACAGCCAGAGATGACTGTAACTGAGAGCAGCTGCTCATGCTAGTACACCTCAGCCCCTGCCAGCCTGTCTCCTCCCCACCAACAGCTTGTCTCTCAGTGGCCACTCTCTCCACCCTTGGTACACTGCCATTGGGATGGAGAACCTGTCTTTATTTTTATTTTTTTTAATTTATTTTTTTCTTCCCCTTTTCAACTCAGTGACTTTTCAGAGTAACCGTGTGGATGTGCATTACTGTATTCAAACAGATTATTTGGGGAAAAAATGGTTCAAAAGTAAACATTTAAAACAAGGAATAAGTTAATTGATATGTTCAGATTTTCATCCAGTTGCATGGCATTATATAGGATTGCAGACTGACATAGCTAACCGCTCTTGAGTTATTGCACAGTTTAGAATCTTAGTGCTGTTACTCTTGTCGTTGTAAAGTAAAACTGCTTGGGATTATTTAAATGACTCTGCAAGGTTGAATTCTCTGCCTATTGTATTTTACTTTTTTGTTTGTTTGTTTCAAACGGAGAGTTCACCTGAAACTAGTCTGTCTCTCAGACAACTTATTTGTTGACTTCGTCTCATTTTGAGGAAGTAACAACTGGCTCTTAGCCAGTGAACTGTTATCATTGCAAAACATCATATTACCACATTAGGCTCAAATCAACCATTTTCATTGTGTCAGTGGGACTACTTGCTTATATCTAACCAGTCTGCGAGCTTACATTGCCAAATACTAGTGTGTAAGCAGACCAGATTAACATGAATTCATATTTAAAGTACTGAGAAGGATGTGTAATAAGGAAACGGATATCCATCGTAAAGGGAAGCCAACCTAAAACAATTAGAAAGGCTATTAACCTAAAAGTTTATCTGTGAAATGAGCTGCACGCATACTAACATGTCTGAGGAGGCATTTTTTAGTAGATGGCCCCCGAATACGTGAAATTGAAAAACAGCCGGTGTTCAGTTTTTCCACGTCGATGGAGAGTTGTCACTTTCTTCACTATGACGTACCCACCATCTCATTGATGATTTGTGTTGTGTTGATTACACTATTGCAAGAACATGCAGCATGCTCACCCTGCAGGATTTACACTGGATAAGAACACAGATGCCTTGCTTGTTTGTTCACCGACGTTGTGCACTGAATCAAGCCACAATATTGTAAAATATCAGAAGCAATACGTAACTGAACGAAGTACAGGACATAACAC
>JAMQGT020003428.1:0-34943 GCA_024447675.2 Pterophyllum scalare
CTGTGAAAGACTCTCATACCTGACAACAGCATACCGCATTTCATGCTGTCTCAGGCTCTCACCTTCACGCCGAAACAATCAGCCTCTACACACATCAGTTGCTTCTTTCCAGCAATAATTCGGACAAAAACACAACCCTTTCTGGAATGCACATGGCCATCTATAGACCTGATTAACCCTTAAACTGTTCAGTCACACTTGAGTAAAAATAGGACAGCAACCTCCTTGTAACTAGACCAAATCAGCGGTTGCCTGATTGATTTCACTGATTTTATTTTTATTTTTTTCTGTCAGATACCAACCCTAGAGATGATTGTGTAGTAAAATCTTAGCAGATCAGCAGTTTCTGAAATACCCAGACCAGCCCGTCTGGCACCAACAACCAACAATTCAAAGTCACTTAAATCACCTTTCTTCCCCATTCTGATGCTCGATTTGCACCTCAGCTGGTCCTCTTAACCATGTCTACATGTCTAAAAGCACCAAATTGCTGCCATGTGATTGGCTTATTAGATAATTGCATTAATGACCAGTTGAACTGCTGTAACTAAGAAAGTGGCCCCATCCACCTATCCATCCATCCATTTTCTTCTGCTTATCCAACTCAGGGTTGCGAATTAGGCTGGAGCCTATCCCAACTGCCATAGGGCGAGAGGCAGGGTGCACAGGGCTAACACAGAGAGACAGGCAACCATTCGCACTCACATTTACACCTATGGGCAATTTAGAATCACCAATTAACCTAACCCCACTAACTGCATATCTTTGGACTGCAGGAGTAAGCTGGAGTACCCGACACAAACCAGGTACTCCGGGTATCTGTCTACATACACAGCCATGGGGAGAACATGCAAACTCCACACAGAAATTCCCCAGCCAGATGGCGGATCAAACCCAGGACCTTCTTGCTGAGAGTCCGACATGGACTGACTGCAATCACTCTTAGATAGATCAGTGAATGTTTGCAAAAAACTACTGTTGCTATTTGTGGAGGAATTTCTGTTTCAAATCTACGAGGTTCTTATACTTCTACAATAATTCAATTCAGTTCAATTTTATTCCTATAATGCCAAATCACAACAAACAGTCGCCTCAAGGTGCTTTATATTGTAAGGTAAAGACCCTACAATAATTACAGAGAAAACCCCAACAGTCAAAACAACCCCCTATGAGCAAGCACTTGGTGACAGTGGGAAGGAAAAACTCTGTTTTAACGGGAAGAACCATCCTGGCAGAACCAGGCTCAGGGAGGGGCAGCCATCTGCCGTGACTGGTTGGGGGTGAGGGGAGAGATTAATGCAAACAATCCAGTAATAATTCAGTTACAGGAATGTAGCTCATTCTCCTGTATGTTATAAACACAAAAACCTCACACGAAGAATAGAAAAGCAACAATTTTAATGTCTTCTTCTACTGCTCCAAACTCTCTACTTTATATTCTACTGTTATTCCTCCCCTCTGAATCATATTTCTTTTTGCTGTTACAGCTTTATAATTTCTCAGCCACGACCAATAAGGTTTTATCTTATCTGTGAATGCCTGAATAAGGACAATACAGTCCTTTAAAGGACAAATAAAATGCTTATAAAAAGCATACAGTAAAAATGCAAGAAACTGAGCTGGAGACACTAGTGTACAGACATAGTCTTAACATGCAGTGACATACTGTGAAGCTTTCTGTTAGGAGGACGTTTTATCTCTTTAGGGTGCTATTTTCTGAGGCCACAGAGGCATTTGATCTAATAAGGCTTATTAGATGAGGCTGGCTTGCCACATGACCAGCAATGCAGGTGTGTGTTTGGGAGATTTCACCCAATAAAGCTTATTCAGGAGCAGCAAAAAAAAAAAAAAAAAAAGAGCAGAAAATGCATTTAAAGCTTACGTGCCTGAGGGCTAACCATCATGTCTACCTGCATTACTGCCCAGCCGGCAGACTAACCAATTCATATGAGCATAACATGACTTTGTTAGAGTCCACTGCAGAAAGATTTTATTCAGAAAGCAAGGATGCTTCTATAAAAGGAGGCATGACAAATGTTTGCCATTTTTGAGAGAGCATTGTCAGTGACATGAAAGCAAAAGTTATCTGCCGATTTTCCTACCCAAGAAAATTGGATCAGACAGAAAAATGTAGAAAGAAAGGCAAAAAGTAAATACGCCATGTGGCCATAAAAGTATGTTGGCAGTTGTGCCGACATGTTAATGGCCCTTGTAAGGGACGTCGGTCACTCGGTGTGGACCCAAATACGCAGATAGCTGAATATTTGTGTATAGCCCAAGTGTTTAGCCATGTTAGTGTAAAAAGCATGTGTGTAAATATAGGTTGAGGAATAACACTGAAAGATAGTTTGGAAGTAATAGTATGCTAATTAGCATTGTGCTGTTGTTCCTCATGATAATTATCCATGTGGGGCTGTGGTGATTTATGCATGCTAGTCAGGTAACGCTGCTTAAAGAGCGTCCAGATAAAGAATGAGGTCCAATCACGATCAACTGATAATGCTCGTGATAAAAAGTGTTTTTTTCTCTTCTTTTTCTTTGGTTTGTTTGTTTGTTTCCCCTCATTTGTCTTATCCACTTCCCTCTCTAAAATAAACAAAAAAACAGGATTTGGAGAATCTGCAATCAGACACTTTCCAATTAATATTTGTGATCATATCTGTGAATGTAAGTAAAACACAGACTTTGCTTATCCTGTGCAAAGGCGGCACACAAAACACAGACCTGTGGAGTAAGTCCACTGCTAATACTAATCCTATGGGAGTAGGGCTTAAGGCTTAAAGCTTTCATTGGAGTTGGTTAAAATATCTGCAACCATAGTGCTCAAGGCAGGTCACCACATAAAAAACAACTGTTCTCCAAAAAGCAAAAAACAAAAACAGCATTTTAATGAAGAAGTTTGTCTGAGGGCACCTTGACACTCTGCAGTGGTATGTTTTTGTGGACTGAATAGACTGTGGTTGAATAGGTTTGAAAGAACATTCAGCACGGTGTATGCTTTGAAGAAAATGCAACATGAAAACAACCATCAAAAGCGTGAAAAACTAACTTATAAAAAGATATCTTAGGAGGTAATGACACCGTTCCTGCCCAGCTGGAACTCTGCAGAAGCTGGGTGATACAGCAAAATCCAAAACACTGATGAATGAAATGACCAGAGAGACTCACACCAGAGAGACCAAAAAAATCTGGCTGAACTAAAGCAGACCTGCACAAGAATGGCCCCAAACATTATTTGCCATAACAGCTGGCAAAGAAGGTGCAACCAAGTATTATATCCAAGGAATCACTTATTTTTCCACCAGCATTTGGGAATGTTTATTATTATGATTTGCACAATATTTATAAAGCTCCTCAATTCTTCAATCTTACTGTAATACATGAAATTTCTGTCTGGAACTGAGCAACCAAACTTGGCACACCAGTACACCTTAGGCCCCTGAATGTTCTTCAGTATATGAAATATTATGATGCCATCTCGTTCCCTTGCAACCACCTAGCAAAGAAAGAGCTAAAATGTTTTCAGCATTTTTTCACCTATAAACATCATATGACAGTATCATGTACTGCATATCCACAAAAGTGGAATTAAACATGCCTAGAAACAGGCTCAAATTACCCATTTTTAGCATGTAAACAGTATCTACTGCCCCCTTTCCTTCACTTTTCTTAATGTGATTAAGTCTATTAATTTGCCAACATTACAAACATGATAAACAATACTGTAGCATGAACATTTAAAATGTTTAAAATATACAAAATACACACAGTATCACAGCTTTTATCACAGATAGGATAAAAGGATTTGCGCCTTTTTGACATCCCAAATGGATTTATTGGAAAACCCAACGTCCATTCCTCTTAATAGCTTTGCTATCACCCAAATGTGATTACATCATTAGCACAGAAATGGAAATGGGTTTTAAGGAAGACTGCACTTTGCCTCCAGCTGACAGTTTGCTTTTTGTCCTTCCGACAAATACCTCTTCTTTCTCAGACGGGGTCACGAGTCGCTGATCCCTTTTTCCTTTAGGAGCGAACACTGATGACTTTCCCGTTCCTCTTAAATTGGCAGCCTTTGACCCAATGAACAGCCAGCCAGAATGCCATGTTATTTGTGTTTCAGGGTTTCCAGTGGCTTCATTTAATAAGATAATTTCATAGCAATTACAAGCTTTCAGCACTGAAATGTAATGTTATTACACGCTTGCTCAGTGACAAATTCTTGGTTTTGGCAAAGCACAACACGCTCTGTGCTGATTTTAGAGCTGCATACAGTGGAAATCACAACTTTATGTGGTGCGAAACAATGAATCCTCCTGCTCTCTTTTCTCTTTAAACTGCTTGTTGTTATGAGCATGAAATTACAGTTAAGTGGTAATGCTGCAAACACTGCAATTCAATCTACCACGTGAACCGACCGCGGCAATCCTATCTGCTGTTTCTTCTCTTGACATCCAAAACACAAAGCAATTACAGATACAGTCACGTACTCCACACCCTGTAAACACAAGAGCGGCACTGCTGCAGACTTATCTGACACTGAAGCCAGTGGCTGCTCTCAATTGCATCAGGACACAGATTGCATCAACAAAGTTCAGTAATTGAAACTTTCAATCACATTCTTTCATTTGAGTTCGAATATTTCAGGGTCAGACAGCAATTCTCAGCTTTCAAGTCTGACACACTTCAAAGCTTCTGTGTACTGGAAGCATCTTTTCGGAGGCACAATGCAGTGAGGCGGCCACAAAGGGGAGCGCCACATCTGTGCTAAGTGAAATTCTAGTTGTTTATTTATTGCAGTTGATTTTCTATGTAATAATCTGACTGTCAGCAAATTAAGCTTTTGTTGTTGTCAACAGTGTTGAGTGTAATATGTTCTAAAGTAATGTATTATTATGATAACACTACATTTTTCAATAATGCAGTAATGTAACGTGTTACCGTACTAAATTCAGTAATCACGTTACAGTTACAATTATGTTGTTACTTGTGTTACAGAGGTTCTTTATCATTTGTCCGATGATCGGATAGACAGAAAAAATTAGACGTGCCTCTTTTGTTCCTGCTTAAATCAGCTGATGTTCTTTTGTATGCAGAGAGAAGTGGTGTAACACTTTTGAGGAGTGGCGATATGGACATTATTTTTATTTTTATTGCGAGAAAAGACAAGAGTGCGATTGTAACGTGCAAACTGCATCCAAGACAGAAACAGCACACACCAAAAGAACAGTCAGAAAAAAAATGTTTTGAGTCATTAACATCTACAATATTACATGCGGCAATGTGCACAGTGGTTCATTAAAATAAATTGTGGGGTTCAACAAAATACAGATGATCAAAAGGAAGACAGAGCATCTGACCACAGACATGGTTACATCCATCTAGACATCATGACTGATGGTGCGTTAAGCCTTGTTTTCAACTATAGCTTTTAGGCCACTGCCATGCCACCATCTCAAAAATATCAGCTAATGCTAGCAAGCTTGGTCAGTGAACTGCAACCATAAACTGTACGGGTGTATCAGGCAGAGTATTACTAGAACTACAACTGACAGCTTATACAAATGATTTTAGTGCAAATTTTTATTTTCATAATAAAAGTAACTATTAAACTTTACATATGTAATAGTGGTGTATGTAACGGTGGGTCTCTGAGCGCTGGATAGCTTTAGCCACTTTTCCTTTTGTTAGCTTCTATGTCCATGTTCAGCTAGATGACCTGCTAGGTTTGTTGTTAAGAACATTTTCCTGCTGGTCCCCTGGTGGTTTACTTTGGCAAAGTTTGAGCCTTTACTCACAGTGAGGATCTTCCACACTAACAACATTTTGGTGTGTGGCTGTAAGTGCATGTCTGAATATTTGCCTTCACCAGTGTGCATGTTTCCCATTTGCAAAATGGATCAGCTTATAATCAGACATGCGTAAGAGTATCCGGCTGGTCATCGGTCCGGTCTGAAAACACTGGGAAAAGGCTAATTCTGGTCCATGGCAGGTCAATCGCTGCATCGCTATCCAAAAGGATGTTATTTAAAAAAGGACTTTTCATCCATCCATCCATTTTCTTTCGTTTATCGTTTTCAGGGTCGCGAGGAGGGCTGGAGCCTATCCCAGCTGTCATAGGGTGAGAGGCAGGGTACAGCCTGGACAGCCTTTGTATCTATTTTCCCTGAAATGAAAGTAGCTACAGCCAACAATAGATGCTGCATGCCACTCTGTCACAAAGTTACCAGGAACATCAGCTGTATTCCTCAAGAATGTAAAATTAGATTTTTGCTTTCCTTTCAGTGTAGTCCAATCACAGGTTTTGGGTCTGATGAAGTCAGATCTAGAACCAAAACTCAGACCAACTCAGACAAAAGACGTCCCAGAAAATATAACGATAAACAATAAATGGAGGTTTTGAGTGTTTACGTGAATGAGAGGTTTTTCTGTTTTTATTAACCAAAAATCCTCCTTCAATCCTTGTGAGCGTCTCCCCCGTTATTTCTCTATGAAGCTGCTTTGGGGCTTTCTGACAAAAGCACCTTGTTGGTAAAGAGCTGTTCACATTCAGAATCTCTTAGACTTTGATTATAACACAGAAGAGAAGCTGTTGAACTGAATGATGTTTCATTTGAAACTATTTTGGGATGAGTAAGTGCTGACTGCCAGAGGCACTCACACCAATATGAAGTGGACGGTTGGAGATTTTGAAGCATGACTGCACGTGACATTCACGCTAATAAAAACAGATTAAAATAAATTTCTCCGCATACATTTGGAGGCCCATGAGAGTGGTGCATCTGCTATTAAGTTAATCTGCGACTAGAGTGACTCACTCGTGAAGATGAACTGCAGATGAATCATCCATTTTTGATTCTTGTGCCTGAGGCATTAACAGCATCTTCTTGTCAGCTCTGTGTCCAGCTTCTGACTTTGTGTTTGTTGCATTCGATTCTGGCAATGTCCAAATGTTACTGTGGAACTCATAAGGTTCCCATTTAACCAGTTTATTTTGTTGAAGAAGAAGAAGCCCTGTCACTGCAGATGTTACAACTGGCTCTTATTTCCTGAAGCTTGAGCCGGATTTGACTCTCAAGGACTCTCATGGGTGATTAGTTTAAATTTAAACCGAAGTACACAAAAATGAATAAGGTATAACTAAATGACACCTGTGTTCTCTTGAAATTAATGGTCACCTTTGGCGTTTTTGACCACGGGCCATGATTTAGACTAATGTTTTGATTAGAAGGTGCCAAAACAGTTTGTATCCCCTGCACTAATATGGGGACTAATAACCCCAAGAAAAATTCTGCCAAGTGCAGTTGCATATAAAAATTTATGCCAGGCCTTAAGTTCTTCTTAGTCTACACATAGATACACACGGGTAATTTTTTCTCTTTTGTCTTGCATGATGTGTTGCAGAATGAGGGTAGGAATATGAACTGCATAAAGGTAATTGGTGAAATTGTAATTTTTTTTTTTTGGTGATGTTTAATGAGCGAATCCATGCACTGAATATTGTGCTCCGATTGTTTGCCTGATGAAGACCACCACATTTTGCTGGCCTTAATCCTGTGATCCTCCATTCCCAAGAACACAATTACATTTTATTGTTCATACATGTGAAAACACACAAAATGAAATCAGGTCAGTTTGGAGGTGATGTAAATAAGCTAGGGACCTTCAGGCATCTGTAGTGGTTTGTCAGTCATCACACGCAGCTCCTTCAAATCTTGATGACAGAAAGCTCAGGAAGGAGCAGATCTCAAACGCTGCCTTTTGTTTTGAAGCATGCAAGAGCCACCTCTGGATAGAGGCTCTAAGTTGCTATAAAAACCATCTAATTATCCTTTTTTTTTTTAAGGTTACCCAGGCATGGCTCGTTTACTATACTGACCACCTACTGCTATGTTTAAAATGGATGTAGGATTTACTGTGCTCTATACTTGTTGAATCAAAATTAGTTTCCTTTCCGCCAAGCAGGTCATGTTTTTGGTAACATTTTCGTGCATTATGTTTAAAATGTGACTTTGAGTAATCGTGTTTTTATGACGCTATATATTTGTTTTTATGGAGGTTTTTTCTTTTTCCAAAACAAAAAGTTGCCATTCACAGTTTATGACACAACTGCAAAACTTCTCAATCGACTCAAAGCTTTAACTTTCTGTTTTGGAATCTTTCAAGAATAAAATCAATTCTAGTTTAGGGACGTGATCGTGCAGCTTCAAAATATATCGAGTTTGCTGAAAAAAATCATGACACTGTTGACTGAACTTCCTTTCACTGATCTTTCCCTTTGAGCTCAGTGTTATTAAATGTTAAAGATGTTGTTTTCCCCACTAAGCGTCATGCAACTTCTAATTCCACAAGCACAACTCTATGCACTGTTGGCATTTGGAATCCAGCACACCATTATGTTTAAAATGTGACTCAGAAAGTAAACATGTTTTATGATGCTATATATTTGTTTTTATGGAGGATATTATTTTGCTTTTATATCGAATTCATATTCACATTTGCAGATTTATGATACAGCGGCAAAGCTTCTACTTCTCTGCTCAACTCAAGCCGTTAAACCGTACAAAGTCTTTCAAGCCTCACCTGGGCTTCATCAGTATCCCCAAACAGGAGGTGAAATCAGGTGACATCAGATGGGGACAGAGTGCTAAGTTATCCCGGTAGTCATGGTGTAACACGGTATATCCATATACACTGTAAGGGTGAAAACTACTAATTCAGTGGATTTCAGACTGTGGGGTGAGGAGCCGCTGCAGGTTGGGTGCAACAAACCAAGCAAAATGTATCAAGTGAGAATAAGGGAAATAAAGTGCAACAAGTTCTGAGTAAATAACTCAATGCAGTCATTAAGTAAACATTAGAAAAACAAAACATAAAACTAAAAAATCAGACAAAAATAGTGAAAAAGTACAAAATGGTCACATTTCAGTGACAAAGGCAAACCAAGAAGATTAACAAAGTGACTAAAAGTAGATTCAAGGATGATTTTATTGAATGATGAGAAAACACAAGTGTGATTCCAGAAGCTTTGGCTTTAATGTGGCTAACATTTACATATTTTCTTTCACATATCTGTGTATCTTATTTTAAAACATATAAAATATCTTGAGGGAAAAAAAGAGGGAAAAAAGAAAAAATGTTATGTTGTTTATGTTACCATAAAAGCATTTCATGGTTTATAGTGATATATGTTCTTTTTTTTACATTTGTATATATACACATTTATAATATATGCGGAGGCTCAATATTTTTTCTTCTAGAGTGCATTTATTACCTCTGCCAAGGAGGTTGTTTTTGGTAGCATTTCAGGTTCCAGCCAGTGGTTGAGAATTTCAGGACTTAGCTACCAGAACAGTTCGCTATCGTAAAAGTTAGCTAGCGCCGCGGTCATTAGCATTAGCAAGCGGTTGTTCGGTACTTTCGTTTGGTACAGAGAGGGGACTCCTACCTGTGGTCGCCACAGTGTACGTGGATTGATCCACATAGTTGATTTGGCACAGATTTCATACTGGATGCCCTTCCCAGTGCAACCCTCCCATTTATCTGGGCTATCAGCATTAGGAGTCCACTAGCTTGAGACTCCATGAAGTTGGGTTTGCATCAATTCCTGGTATCATGCTGGGTCTCTTTTGTGTGTAAGGCAAACTTACAGTAAATAAATGGGGAAAAAAAATACAGTGGATGTGCTTGACTGTGAAGAGAACAATACAATCTGTCAAAGGTACAAAAGGAAGCTGCGGAGTGTATATGCTGATGTTACTGATTGACAGATTGGGAACAGGTGTGGAAGAAAACTCAGGTGAGCCTGATGAGGGAGGGGCAGACAATTATAAAGGCGGGAAAACCGTCAAAGGAAGAAAAGTAAAACTCACAGCAAAACAAGAATCAATGATCACAGAAAAACTTCATTCAGCTGCTCCGTTACTCACATGGGGTCTCCACCGTGGATGGCCCTGCATGTTTTATTTGGCAGATTTTTACACCACACACCCTTCTTGACTCAATCCCCATGGGATCTGTATCTCCACCCAGTCTCAAGCCTGGGATCTTTTGTGGCTTAGGTAAATGTGTAAGTCGAACCTAAACACAAAAACACTCCTAAACCGTGACTTCCTCTTATGCTCGTTTGATTGTAAGAGTTGCGATTTAAGGTTTAGGTGGGCCACAGATTTCAAAATAGGATGTGGCCATCTTAAGTTTGGGAATGGCAGTTTTTGGGAATTTCTACTTTAGCCAGTAACATCTTATCAGTGTCAAGGTCCTGCTGGTGAGCATGTTAGTGAACAACTTTTCAGTCAGCCAACACTGCAGCAATATTAAAGAGAAGGAACACATAGACGCATTGCAAATGTTTTAAACATGCAACATATTATAGTTTGATGGATCAGAACAAAATCACTTTGACTTCTAAAAGGATAAAGATCCTCTGTAGTCTGTGAATAGCTCCAAAGTTTCTTTGTAGTTTTCACATATAAAAAATTAAAGGTATACAAAACTTGGAAATTGCTTCATGCTAAAAGCATCAAACAAGCAATTAAGTGTGTTGTAGGAAAATTGTAACCAAGGTTTTATATCTATTCAGAAATACCACAGATTACTGTTTGACACCTCTCACTATAAGACTTTACTTTAAATAGACCTTTCCAACACATCTAGTTTGATTTAATGCATGTGTGTGTGTGTGTGTGTGTGTGTGTGTGTGTATGTGTGTGTACACTTTGGATTTTGCTACTTGTTGAATAGCAACAGATTGAAAAAGATTGCCACAGTTTAAAAAAAAAAGCCATTGTAATGATTTTCTAATTCAATGTGTGTTTACTTTGCATATTTCTTAGGTTAAATTATATAATTGCTGCAAAAAAAAAAAACAAAAAAACCCCATAAAAATAGGGTCTACAAAAAATGTCCAATCAATGGATTATTTATTGTTAATAGGGCTTCCGATCTGTTTGAGGAGATTGTTTAAAATATGCCACAAGAAATCTAAACAAGATCCTCAGTTTGATCCCGGGAGGAGACGCAAATCCCTTTGGGGCTGAGTCAGGAAGGGCATCCGGGGGAGAAAATATGCCAAATCAAATATGCGGAGCTACCCGCTGTGGTGACTTCTTGTGAATGAGGGAGCAGTCAAAAGTAGCTTTTGTCTTCATACAGACAGCTCAACCTTCTGACACCTCAGGTCGACTTCCTGCACACTCACCAGATGCTGCTTTGACAGACTTGAGCACAACAATTCAGAAAGGCATTCGGGGGTTTCACAATGTCGAGGCTGATAAGAATTAACCATAATTTTTATACCGAATTTAAATTGTGCTGGCAGCCAACAGTGAGAGGCCGGCACTGCAGTAATGTGCTCCATTATCTTTGCACTTGTTAGAAAAAAAGATGGCTGCAGCATTTTAACCATTTGAAGACAATATATAAAGCTGGCTATAATGTGCTCCATTAAAAAAAAAAAAAGTCAGATAAGCATTTTCAAAACCTTAAATCTGTCTTTTATATATATATATATATATATATATATATATATATATATATATATATATGTCAAGATTCTGACTGTAAACAAATACTTCAGAGACAGTCAGATATGATTTTCATTCTTAGCATTGAAAGGTAAGTGGTCTGCACTTACCTAGCGCCTTTAAAGCACTTTCCAGTATCTCAGTCATACAGAAATGGCAGTAGAGCTCCCAAGTAAGGTGCTCTCCTGCCATCAGGAGCAGCCTGAGCTTCAAGGGATCAAACCACCTGAGTCAAATCTCCAGCATTAGGGGATAAAGACATTCACAGGCAGAAAAACCATTGCTCACACTATCATAAACAGAGGGGAGGTGTCGCACGTGTGAAAATGCACCCATTCATTTCAATATCCACTTCCACGCTCGCGAGCTGAAGCGCACACTGGTGCTACGAAGGAGCTGCTGGCCGGGAAGCAGAGACCCAGGTCACGCAGGCCTAGGTGGCAGTGCTGTAAAGTGACAGTGTGATTAAAGTCCTATGTCCTCGTCAGGTCCGTTATCTACCGCCGCTAACAGGCCCACGCCGATACGCTCCGACAGCCGGCGACTGCAGCTCAGGAGGTGGTGCTGATAACAGCGAGCGACTTCCAGCCGCAGTGCGCAATTATGAATCATATGTTTAAGTGGCTGTCAAATACATTCACATGCAGGACTGTTCATTATCACGGCTCCTGATAGAAGCTGGATTGGCCATTTCCTGTTTATTGCTTTTAGATTATCATCATTAGCGCGTAGTTCTCAGAGGAGGATGGATGGGGAGAGAGACTAGGAGGGCACTAATGGTTTTGACTTGACATGAACCCCAGCAGTAACCATCCCTTTACACTCAGGACAACTGATTGATCCACAAACACTTTTTTGTGGTGAGAAAGACTTTTTTTTTTTTTTAACCCATTTATGACATGTACCCCTTTGTGTTTGTGATAATTGGATTACAAAAAAAAATTGTTTGATGAATGAAACTCTTTCAAGATGTTCTACATCTCTGCACATCCTGAGAGAACATCATCACAAATTAGTTTATTTTTTCCCCCAAACATTTATATTTATTTGTTTTCTGATGGATTGCTGCTTTGAGTTTTTTTTCCAGCTGTGAGCAGCTCCTTGATTTTTCCTTGGAGGAACACATTCTGCGACAATAGACAGTCAACGCTATCCTGAATCCAGACTGCATGCACAGTTTTTTTGAGTTTGTTTATATGGCAAAAACAAAACTGTCAACGTGTACAGCATGGATATTAGAAATGTTGAATTTTCCAGTGTGACACTTCGCTACAGAAAATTCTGAGGTGACAAAAATTGTTTAGAAGAACTTTTTTATTTGTGACAGCTGGGATAGCCCCCCACCCCCCAATTATTCCTTATATTGAGGAGTGTTATTCTCTCACTGATCCATTCAAAAACTGCAATGAAAAAGTAGCTGGAAATGCAACAGGAGAAATCCACAGTACTGAACAGGCCAATCGCAATAGTTGCGGGCTGCGCTGGCACGACATGTAGTTATATTTCCGAGGAGGTGTACGCCAGGTTGCGGCATAGATTAGGTGTCAGTGGGGTTTGCAGTTACAACGAACCTAAGGTGTAGATTTAACACAGAAGTCTAAATCCCCTGTAATACTGTATAAACACTGGGCTGACTCATATCTGACACTGAAAACAGATAAAACTGCAGCCAAGAGTGTCTGCAGTGACCCCATCCACAACAATCCACACAGGTTTGAATTATTTTGCTAAAAGAAAAAAAATAGCCCTAATCTAAGAGCGATTTGTCTTTTCTGAAGTGTAAAACGTTTGGTGTCTGGGACACTGTGGGCCCCGAGGCTGTGGTGTATACCATGAGATTTTATAAGCTTAGTTCAAAGATGTTCTGCACATGAATAGTGCTAATAAAAGCTGTACAGGAGAGAATGGTTTAAGGACTGATGTCTGTTTAACAAACAAGGGAAAAAAACATTGCAGCATGTTGAAAAGGGGAGAGCCTCAGCTAATGTATGAAGAGCTTGGATCCAGAAATAGCATTAAAGAAGGTCTACATGTCATCATTTAACAACCAAATACTATAAAGAAACAGTGTACACTTACTAAGGGGAGCCAATAAAGGACTACAGAAGATTTAAAATTTCTACTCTTAACTATGCAAATGATCTCAGTTTGCTCACTTTTAGTATGGAGTTGGTTTCTTAATATTTTCTTTTTTGTATGCTTTTCAAAAGGAGGACCCAAATGAAGACAAAAGCAGGAATATAACCAGCAAAATGGGAGTGTTAATGAAGCCGATAAGAACTTAAGTCTTACTGCAGTCCAGAAAAACACAGTGTCCAGTGGGCAAACAAAATCTGAAATACACGGCGGGTTGAACAACAAACAGGCAAACTGATGTAGGGAGAGACAAGATTATAAATACAGAGTGAAAACATGTGAAACTAATGAGGGCGGGGCAGGCAATTACAAAGGAGGGAAAAACACATTCACAGAAGATAAACTGACACGCATCACAGACACAGGGAAAAGACTGAGAAACTATGAACGTGATATTATGGCAGACTCTGTCTCACGCTCTGTGATCCTGGTCGTGACGTGGTCTGCACCTCTTTTTTGACCTGCTCCTGACTTAAATCAGCCTAATTGAGGTGGTCTTCACTGTAGCTCCATTTAGATTATCATAACCTCTTTTCTAATTTACCCCACAGTTTAATTTCCTCAGCTCTGTCCAGAGATGAGTGAGCTTCCTGACAGGCTGAGAGACAGTTACACGGTCGGCTGGCTAATCAGTCAGCACTGACACTGCGCTCCCCTTGATCAAGTAAGCAAGTCGAAGCCGGGACGGCACGTCTGCTAGGCTGCTTGCGGCAATCTGGATAATTAGAGTTGTGTTCGATCAGTGTTCCATCTTTGCCAAGCTGATGATTATCCCCGCATGCAGAAACTGGTGACAGTAAACCAGCAAACACAGACACACACAAATTACAAGGTAACGACAGACAGGCCGCTGTGGTATTTTAAGAGTTATCATATTGCTGTAGACACTAATAAATGTAGTTTGCATGGGTAAGAAAAGGAAAGCACCATGATTTTATGCAGCTTGCATGCCTAAGAGACATAAAGAGTTGCAGAACAGTGCTTTACTGTATTATTTCAACATAATAACAGCAGTTATTCCTGTCTCTGCCTTTGATTACATTAAAATACAGAGATACGTGCAGCCGAGTTTGACAGGCGCAAAAGAATGACGGCTAGGCGGGAGCCACAAACATATAGATGAACCTCTCAGTGCTCATCACATTTTCATTTGACGCAGTTCGTTGTTACACATCGAGTTTGGTCTCTGGCACCAATCAGTAATGATTGAAGTGCTGCATCTCACCCAGGAGCATTATGTCGTGTAATGAGATTCTTCTCCCCGAGCATCCCTCCCTAATCCCACGCCTCTATCTGTGCTTTGTGGGCCCTCGGAACAGCTGAGCCAAGCTGAACATGGACGTTCTACATGAAATTCAGTGTTAACCCTGCCATCACAAATAAGAGAAACAACGGAGCTGAAATGGAAAGGATGCTACGCCCATTACCAAACACGTTAATCCTCTTAAGAAGTTAAGAGAGGTCTTAATGACATGTGGGCGAGGGAGAGGTATAGAGCGCTGCGGAAATGAGCAAAGACTGATCTAAGAAATTAGGTTCATCCTAAACAAAAGCAGGCCTCGAGCCTCGATCTCATAGTCATTAACCTGCAATTCTCTTTGGGGAATTGACAGAAAAAAAGAATAACCAGGTTTGCTATTTGAACACGTTTTAGTAAAATGTCCCCAAAAACCAAAACCTTCACTGATCTGCAACTTAAATCACTTCACTGCTTTTCAGAATGTGCCAAGACGCTGTTGGAGAAGTTGTGAGACCAGCTGTGTCTGGGGGTGCTTAGAAAGACTGCCAGAATCATGCTACCTCATTAACCAGATTTTCCCCAGACCAGCATTTGGCTGATGTCTGTAACCCAGGCACAGCACACTTCTAAGGCGCTGTGTAAGAGCTCATTTTTCAAAAAATGGCCCCCAGTGCCGTGTAGAACCTCTTTAGAGGCAAAGTTAAGTAACTCACTTTGATGAAGCCTCATGAGAGAGAAGATTTGAGACAAGAAAAGCGCAGAGCAATGAGCAGACCATCAGCACTGATAAGATCAATATTATACCAACAAACAGAGGAGTGGATGTCAAAGTACTGAGCAGCAAATACGTCAGAGTGAAAAAGTGGAGGTCTGCTGTGGAATTCAGTGATGCGGTGCCAAAAACGAAAACAGGGCAACTGCCGTTTGACTCACCTGTCTCTTCCGGTCTCTTTCTTAAAGATCATGTCACAATAGTTCATCCTGTCCTCTGTGGTGACATAGATGCGAGCATGGGGGTAGTTTTCCGACGCCTGTCGCAGCATGTTGTACACAATGCCTTTCCCGTCCTTCCTCATGTTCCGCAGAGGCCCCCACACAACGTAGACCGTGTCGTTGCCCTGGCCGAAGAAGTACTGGGGCTTCTGCAGCAGCAGAGGAACACTGGTATGAGAGACGACCCTCAGAGTCGTGCGCCGGCCCACATCATTCTCAAACCCCCGTGTGGGCGCGTTGTTCATCCGCCAGATGCAGGGAGAATGGTCGATCTGCGGGCCGGCCGCCTGGCCCAACATCTGACCAGAGCTGGACACGATGCTGCACAGTTCACAGTTCAGCTTCAGGGGCTGGAGGAGAGAAAGCAAGTCAGTTATAACTTGAGGGGCACTTGAAGAGCACTTCTTCTACCAAGGCCAATAATAGAGGTCTTTATCTGTCACTAAAACTTAAGTCTCCATTAGGTTTGTTATTTTTTTTTTTTGTTTTGCTCCCAATTGAATTTAGAGGGCAGGCTTAGCTAAGTCAAAGTGTCCCAGCCTCTCCTATCACACATTTTCATCGCGAGAACCACAACCCCATATAAAGAAACAATGGTTATGGACAATGAAAAATGGGAAGCTCAGCCATAGGTTGCGGTTTGGGAAAGGTCTGGGAGCCGGCGACAGCTCCCAGATCCGGCAGATCCCCCTGCCAGCCTTAGAGAGGATGAGACAGAATGGGGGACAGAACAAAGGCACGTGAGGAAATGCAGAGACAGAGATGTACGTAGGAAGGAGAATGTTTGAGGTTTATCCTCCAACTCCTCAACTTATAACTAATATTAGTTAAATATGGAGCTGCTTTTACCCCTCAAGGTCAAAGCCAGACGCAAAGTTTTTTGAAAATCTTGTGAATGTGATAAGTCGATAAAGATGTCACCTAGGATTTTCAAATCAATGCCATAGATCAGTGGTTCCCAAAGTTAAGAGTGCTACAGCCCACTTAAAAAACAGAAAATCCCATGCCCAATCCTAACTCTAACCCCTAACCACTGCCGTAGATGCATCTCCTAAAAATATCAGACAAGTCAGTTCTTATAATGTTAATTACAGAAAGCGACCATATTCTCAGTGGTTTAAATTTCTTATGATTTTAGCATTTCTTATTTCTGACTAAAACAGTTCTAGCAGACAAATTGAGTCATGTTATTTAAGCTGACTCCATTCTAAAATGAAGAGGAGGAATCAAAGCAATTTGAGCATACGGGGTCAAATGTAATTAAAGATATCGAGACAAGTCCAATTTAAGTCTCTAGTCACAGTCCAGATCAAGGATGAGTCTTCAGAGACCAGGAAAAATCTACATTCAATTTAAATGAAGTCTCAAGAGTAAAGCTCAGGTCAAGAATCAAGTTTACAAGTAATGGAGGACAATCTGACCATTTAATATTGAACTAAGCTGAAGTGTGATTGCAACACAGTGGACGCCAGACGCATCCGGTTATTTTATTTTGCAATCAGAAGACAGCAGTGCAGGCAAAGAACAGCAACAAGCGCGACGACGACCTGAAAGAGACTAATCACCACTTGAGGTGAGAATAAAATCTTAGCATAGCTAAAATTGGGGGGGATGCAGTTGTATTCAAGACTGTGGAGTTATACAACCTTTTTAGCAAGATCACCAACCCCTAATAAGAAGTCCACTCACAAATGTTAATGTGCAATTAAATCCAGGTTTCTGGTTGTCGTCATTTGTTTTAAAGAGGTTAAAAAAAAGTTGATTCAGGCCCTTCTGTGAAGTGTGTGAGATAAAGGATCAAACAACAGCCTGCAACTTTCATTACTTCCTATCAATGCAGGTTCAGCAGGACTGTGGCACAGCTCATAAAATAAAGCCACAAGAAAGCAAGATAATTAGAACAGAGAGCAAGCAGAAAGGAAATTTATCACAGTGCAAAATACTGCAGTGCTTCATCACCTGCTGCTGTTGCTGGAGAATAAGGTCTTTACATGCACCATCACTGGGAAGCTACAAATACATGAGAACTGGTAGGGAAACGTATTAAATACCTGAAATTATCATGGAAAAACAAAATGATATCCTCTACAGAATCTTAGAAATGTTAGAAAATGTTACATTAGCTAATTTGTTTATGCGTATAAGCATGTATATGTGTATATGCGTATGTATATGCATACCCTTTTTGCTGTTTTGTTTCATTTCAATTTATGTGTCTATTTTATTTACTTTTATTTCTTATTTATCCTTTTTTTTATTCATTACTCATTTATCTACTATGGTTGTCATAACTTGCCTGCAGTGTTGTAATTTTGTGTTGGGATATGTTTGGTAAGTTGAAAATAAACAATTGAAAGAAAAAAAAAGAAAATGTTACATTACGCTAAAACGACCTCCTGAAAACTACTAAAAAATACTAAAGAGCACCAAAAATCACATAAAGAACTTACTGTCATGTTCGAGAAACTAGTTTGACATGATCTGAGCTTTGTGACATTTTGCGTTATCATGGTGAAAGCAGCCATCAGAAGATGGTACAGTGTGGTCATAAAGCGATGGACATGGTCAGCAACAATACTCATGTAGGCTGTGGTGTTTAAATGATGCTCAACTGCCAATAAGGGGCCAAAGTGTGCCAAGAAAATATCTTACACCACCAGCAGCAGCCTGAACCACTGATATAAGGCAGAGACACATCCATGCTTTCATGTGTTTATGGGCCAAATTCTGACCCGAACATTCAAATGTGACAACAGACACCCAGTGAGGTCTTCTGCTGCTACAGCCCATCTGCTTCAGAGATGCTCTTCTCCATTCCTTGGTTGTAACAAGTGGTTATTTGAGTTGCTGTTGCCTTCCTATCAGTTTAAAGCAGTCTGGCAGTCAGTGTCCTGTGACATCTGCAAGCCATTTCTGCACAGAGACCTGCCACTCACTGGATATGGTCTTTTTCAGACCATTCTCTGTAAATCTTTTAGATGGATGTGTGCTCAACAGTTTCTGAAATGCTCAGACCAGCCTGTCTGTCACCAACAATCATGCCACAGCTTTTCTCCCCTGATGCTCACTTTGAACTTCAGCATTAACAAGTGCTTGGACACGTATACCTAATAAAGTGGCCAGTGGGTGTACATTCATTCTAATGAAATTAAATATGTTTTTAATACTGAATAAGTGGTTTCCTTCTAAATTATGCTGCATTTCACGTTGTTTCATTTTCATCTTGTGTTGTTACAGTTTGTGATATATTTTATATGTGTTCAGTAAAATTATTTAAGTGATGTTTTGGCAAGGGACTTTAAACAAAAATGCATTTGGTGATTATTCATAAAAAAAAATATTAATCAAGGTTTTACAGGCCTCTATAATTTTCTTTTATTCCCTAAGACTGATGTCACACTGCCCAGAACTAACATAGATTAAGTTAATTGAAAATTGGATCTCAGAGGTTACGGCTGCGACGATGACAGAGAAGCAAGCAAGTTGTGTCATTTATCTTACTGTTACTGTATATTTTTTATATATCTTATTATTATACATTACCGGAGCAGGGGGATTTGTAATGAATCTTCAGTAAGAGCCCTTAGCTACGCTTTGCCAACAGCGGAGGAAAGCCCTCCCTGAATCCGAAATGGGAGATTTACCTAATTGAAGCTCATATGCTTGGTTTGTTTTGATGAGATTAAACTTACTTAAGTAAATGAATGCACGACAAAGTTAGGAAAAGAAAATGCATTGTGTCATGACTAAACCTTGTTCATCATTTGCTTAATGGAGAATAACTGTAATGTCACTGGTTTGAATGCAAATTGCATTTTTGCTGCACTTTTAATGCATTCTGGTTGCAAATGTGAAACTCTTTGGCATTTGATCAGCAAACACAAGTGTTTTAGTGCTCAAACAGGATCTCACAAGACAATCCAGTAAATACTGTTACAGCTACATGGCTTATCAGCACTCACAACACACTTATAACACAAGATCCAAAGGAAAAAAAAAATACAAAACCACAGCTGGTTTTCTTTTTTATTGGACATATTTCTTACTGACATAACTCCAGCTGAGGCTCCTGGTACTGCCTTCTCTTTCATGTATGGATTCAATCATGGGTTAAGAAAGGATCTCTGGACCCGGTCTCCATTTACTGGGTGGTTGAGACACACATCACTGCAGCCTTGAGCTGCCAGCAGCTCGTCCATCATCACCCGCTCCACTCAGCCTAGCTCATAACTCCATCACGCCTTTTAGCACACACAGATTGGCTGGGCTCTGTGGGGAGCACTGGCTGGCTAACTGTATGTGAGACATATGTGTTTGTTACTGGAAACCTACCAACAAGGAGCCCCTGAGCAAGGCATTTAACCCCACTTCTCCCGCAGTGGAGTCGCTCAGTGGCAAATAATCAAACACTGAGGTTTTGCTCAAACTGTATGCAGCAGAAAATTAACTAAAAGTGAATTTTCCTCCATTAAAACAGAGTATTTAAAGATAAAAACTGGCATGTAAGCAGTTTACAGTCACACAAATAAAAACAGCAGTGAACATTATTGCCTCTAATCTCATTTACATGCATTACGGAAGAGTAGAAACCTCATCTAATAACTACAAACCCCGCTGGAACACTTTTTATTCAGCAAGCACTGGAATCTAGTTCCCAATAAATCTGAGTTTTACGTTCTGTAAATCAATAAAATGTTACAGCCTCCTCCTCTTCCTCTCTTCGCTTTGATTCATGTTTCAGATTCATGTTCACGATGGTGCTGTTTCAGTGTGGCCAGCAGTAATCGCAAACAGAGTGCACTTTTATAATCCCAGTAATTCGGGCACTCTGGTAAGTAAAAAATCTACTCACCAAAGCTTTAGATTTTTAATGCGTGAGCGTGTTAAAAATAAAGTGGGTTATTTAAAAAGCAGGCTTAATGCCGGGGACACGGCCATCATTAAATTATGGCACTGGGGTGTGAACTTAACCTTGGCGTGTTCATTAAAATGCTCTGAACACGATTAATTAATAAGCAATAATTATTACATTAACATGCCAAATGTTTCATTATAAGACACTTCCCTGGGACTTCAAAGTCTTTCTGCTTAAAAAGTAGCTTTAGCTTTCTCCATGGGGGAAAGTACTTAATTTCAAATGCTCCTCTTGGGGCGTTTACATTAAAATAAAGAAGAAAAATGCAGGTCAAAAACCCGTCTCAGAAACAAATAATCAAGAGGTACCTTAACTAAATTTGAAAATATGAACGTGTTTCGTTTTGATGAGAGTAATAGGAGCTATTAATAAGTTATTTTAAAATTTTGAATGTTGTTTGACAGTTTGATTAATTTAGATTATTTTTTATTTTTTTATTTATGTTTTAAGGTATGATTCTTTGTTTGTTTGTTTTTGTTTTTTTGCTTGCATTGGTTAAAACCCACATTTCGAAATGTGGCTCTTTGATTTTGAGTAAAATTGTTATATTATTATAGCTTCTTGTACTCTCACTGTGAGCATGCAGTGGCTTTGTTTGTGATCTACCACTTGAAAGTCTTAAGTTTGGCATTTGGCTGTTGCCATCTTGGGATTCTGGAGCCATAATAGCCATGCGAGGGGTGGAATGTCTAAGCTGAGGACATTACTCATGCCCCCTGGGTTCAACTCAATTTTATTTATTTAGTGCCAAATTACAACTAAATTTTGCCTCAAAGTGCTTTATATTATAATATAAAGACCCTACAATAATACAGAGAAAAAGCCAACAGTCAAAACAACCCTCTAAAGTGTCTATGAGCAAACACTTGGTGACAGTGGGAAAGAAAAGTTCCCTTTTAACAGGAAAAAACCTCCAGCAGAACCAGGCTCAGGGAGGGGCGGTCATCTGCGAGAGAGAGACAGGACAAAAGACAATCTGTGGAAGAGAGCCAGAGAGTCATAATAACAAATGATTACATGCAGAATGGGGTATAAATGGAGCTTTATACCTATATAGCCTATTGTAGCATAACTAAGGGATGATTCAGGGTCACCTGATCTAGCTTGATCAAAAAGGAAAGTTTTAAGCCTAATCTTAAAAATAGAGAGGGTGTCTGTCTCCCAAATCCAAACTGGGAGCTGGTTCCACAGAAGAGGGGCCTGAAAGCGCAAGGCTCTGCCTCCCATTCTACTCTTACGTATCCTAGAAACCACAAGTAAGCCAGCAGTCTGAGAGCAACATAATTCACAAAATGAACATCATGTTATATTGAAGAATAGCATGGCAGTAGACTCTCATGCTGTAATATTTTTAGCTTTAAACTTTAAGGGAATTTTAAACCAGATGTCAGCCACACCAAATATCCCTCACTATCCCTCACAAATATCCTTGTCTACACAACAAACAGTGCTAAATGAATGTTTACGGCACCATTACATTGTTCCCCCTTCCTAGAGGGCTTTTTGGGTTGGGTAACTTACAAATTACTTACAAATTATAGGCCCAGTATTTATAAGTAGCGACAGCTAACTTACACTCACTGGCCGCTTTGTTGGACACACCTGTTCATCTGCTTTTTAACATAAATATCTAATTAGCCAATCACATGGCAGCAGCTCAATGAATTTAGGCATGTAGACATGGTCAAGACAGCCTTCTGAAATTTAAACTGAGCATCAGAATGGGGAAGAAAGGTGATTTAAATGACTGAGAATGTACCATGGTTGCTGGTGCCAGACAGGCTGGTCGGAGTATTTCAGAAACTGCTGATCTACTGGGATTTTCCCACACGACCATCTCTAGGGTTTACAGAAAATGGTCTGAAAAGGAGAAAATATCCAGTGAGCAGCAGTTCTCTGGGTGAAAATGCTTCTTGATGGCAGAGTTTAGAGGAGAATGGACAGACTGCATTAAGCTGAGAGGACGATAACAGTAACTAATGAGTAAATAATCACTCATTACAACCGAGGTATGCAGAAAAGCATCTCTGAATGCGCAACATGTCAAACCTTGAAGCAGATGGGCTACAGGAGCACAAGACCACACCGGCTAAGAGCAGGAAACTGAGGGTAATAAAGTAAACTCATATACCACAAATAAAAAAAAAATCTAAAAACAGTTAATCAAAATAAATGATCCAAATAAAAAAAAAACACCACCTGTAAATCTAAATCCTGATGCTAATTCTGAAACACATAATTCTTCACTCACGCAGGTTTAAATGTTTGATAAGTAATGCATTATTTGAGTAATTAAAGCAGATGGTTTTGGAAGTTATGTAACATTTATGTAATTTAATCCAGTTCTTGTCTGCGATAAGGAACTGATAATAACTTAGAGAGGACTTACTTATAATAATGCATATTTTATTAGCCGGTGCAACACAGGACACAAACTAGGAGCTTTCTCATTAACATTAGCCACAAAGTGCTCCAAAAATCGAAGTACTTCCTCACCTTGTTTTCCATTGTGTACGTCTGGAAAGGCCTGCATTTAAAATGGCCACATCCAAATGAAAATATTGAGTTTCTCTCTTCGCTCTGTGATGGACCAGAGGCATGGATGTAAAGTGCCACAAGACAAATGTTTTCTATTTCTCCTGAAAGCAGGGCAGGAACAATTTATCACAGCTGGAGACAGACTCAATCAAATGAATAAAATAAGGCAGGCCATACCCGTGCTACCGGGTTATGCATTATACATGCTTGCATGAGGTTTATAACACTTCAAATGACACCTCACTGTGGAGTCATGTGAGATTGCCTTACTGTCCAGCTGAAATGTTACAGCTTCTAAAGGTGCCGCTGTGTACTTAACACAGGCTGACAGCTCACATAGCAGGCCTTCTTTCCCAACTTCATCACTTACGACACCTGGCACAGGAGTATCACCTTGACCAGACCTCCACAATTTCGTCCATCCTTTGTCAAAATTTAATAAGTGTGCAGAACACTTTTGACACTCATTCTTGGGCCAATCACCGCCTTTCTGATTAGATATCAAGAGCTCACTGGTGGGAGAATTTGAGCCATTAACATAAATCTCCATGGGGAGAGGGCAGTGATTTAAGCAGCCTTGTCTGGAGGCAGAAGGAGTGCAGACGTGGAGACTGGTGTAAAGTGTGATTGCCTCTGGGCCCATGTTGTATGGATGAAACTCTCCAGCGGCAGAGAATGGCGCTCCGCATTAATCTGCGAATATCACCCTGCTGAATATAAGACATCCACTTCACATGAAGGATCAGTGGATCCGCACTGGAAGGGTGATTTCTGAAAGTTCATTTTCACCCGGAAATGTTACACACATTCATGGTTAATAAAATGTACATTTCTGTAGCATAACTACTCAATATCCAAT
The DNA here is from genome assembly GCA_024447675.2 of Pterophyllum scalare. NCBI lineage: Eukaryota > Metazoa > Chordata > Actinopteri > Cichliformes > Cichlidae > Pterophyllum > Pterophyllum scalare. The sequence continues at coordinate 24,210 of JAMQGT020003428.1, forward strand.
AGTTTAGGCACAACGGGCTGCGTTTCAACGGGCCAGCCTTCCCAAACAATAAACACACAGCTTGGTTTTTCCATTTTGATGTGGTGGGAATTAAAAGGCTTTGATATTTCAATTTCCATAAATTGTGCGGGGAATATACAGCACAAAGCTGTTTGAAGGGAGAAGAATGGGATCACGGACGCGGGTGTTTGGAATTAAAAATAAATAAGGCTCACAAGGGACATCAAACAGGCATTTTCTGATCCATCACAGAGAATCTGATATAATAAATTAAGAAAATCCTTAAGGGGGTACGGCATTTTGAATAGAATACACCTTCATTGTGAAGGTGATGACTGGATGACAGATTAATGTTAATAAATGCTTATAGAATATAAATGCACTGTAGAAGAAAACGTTACTCATGCATGATGCAAGTTATGAGCCTCGGCATGTAATATTACAAATGTATATATACAAAAATGAAAAAACAACATGTATATCACTATAAAATCTTCTTGGTTTGTCTTTGTCACTGAAATGTGACCATTGTGTACTTTTTTCACTATTTTTGTCCCATTTTTTAGCTTTACGTTTTTTTTTTTAATGTTTACTTAATTGCTGCGTTGAATTACTTACTGAGAACTTGTTGTACCTTGCCTCTTTAGCACATTTGACCATAACTGTTGCGATTTTATTCAGGCTTAAAAGTAGGGGCGTGGCCAATGCGATTGACAGGTCTGCAGAAACAAGCAGCTGGAGCCAATCAAGCCAATGGGATGCTTCACCTCTGCTAATTCAGGTCACTGAACTCAACCATGTTGTGGTGCCTTTTGAAGGGTACTTAATGGAATTAGCTGACAAATAATAAAGCCTGCTGTGTGGTACAGGAGTCTGTGTTGGTCAGTATTTTATCACTTTGTTGCCTAGCACTAATTAGCAAAGTAGTTCCCCACTTTAATAGCTGAAAAAAGCTCATACCCCACTTTTTTTTTTTGACTTAAATAAAAGCTTTTGTTTGTTTATTTTCCCTAAAAATTATTTCCTTTACTTTGACTTGATACATTTTGCTTGGTTTGCTGCACGCAACCTGCAGCAGCACCGCACAGTCTGAAATCCACTGAATTAGTAGTTTTCACCCATACAGTGTATATGGACACACCATGTTAACCTAGCTTGTGAGCATATGCTGATAACTTAGCACTCTGTCCCCATCTGTTGATGTCAGAAAAATACAAAAACCAAAAGCTAAAATATAGGATTTAAAATGTGATGTTAAAAAAAAAAAAGATTACAGGGTGACGTCATAGTGGCAACAATCATCCTTTATATACAGTCTGACTTTGGAAAACAATTAATAATAGTCTTCTGATTCTTTTTTAACTGTAAAAACATATAAGTGCAAGTGTTATATAGCATTTATAGCTAATCTAAATAAACTAATACTTATATTAAGCTGTTATTTCTCATTGTGTGTCATTCCTGCCGTTTCCAGGTGTTTGTTCCTCACCTCCTGTTTGGGGATACTGACGTAGCCCAGGTGAGGCTTGAAAGCCTTGTACGGCTGCTTGGAGAACATCCAGTGGCTGCTGAAAGTCTCACCAAGGAGGAAGTAGGGCTTCTCAGAGTAGTTCACCACGACCACGAAGAGCGACATCGCCACAATCAGACTGGTCGCGATCAACGACTTCTTCTGTGGAGGGAGAGAGAGCACGTTCACGACCAAGTCTGACCAATCTGCAGAAATCACCAAATCTAAAAATGTGAATGGCAACTATTTGGTTTGAAAGCAAAAAATCATATAAAAACAAATATATAGCACCATACAAACATGTTTACTCTAAGTCACATTTTAAACATAATAGTGTGTTAGATTCCAAATGTAGGAAGCTTAGTGGAGAAAACAACATCTTTAACATTTAATAACACTGAGCTCAAAGGGAAAGATCAGTGAAAACAAGTTCAACCAACAGTGACATGATTCTTTCAGCAAACTCGATATATTTTAAAGCTGCACGATCAAATCCCTAAACTAGATTTGATTTTATTCTTGAAAGATTTCAAAACAGAAAGTTAAAGCTTTGAGTCGATTATTTCAGTTAGGAGACACGATGGGACAAATACTAATATAGTGAGTACATTAGAATATAGCATAACATAAACTACACAGATCAATTTCACGCTCTCAATCTAAATATTATAGTTGCACATGATTAACACATGTTTGTCTGCTGATTTATTTTCACTCCATACCATCTCACAAGGCCACGCTTTGCTGTATGTCTGTTAGTTACTGAGCGTTTGCACAGCTAAACTGGGAAAATGGAAGGTACTTTCACAGACCTGCATTTTACCAGATGATTGCTGGTGCACATCATCGGAAATTCATGGAACTGGAGCTTTATTTTTGCTAAGCATGATGCAGCATTAGTAATAATACATAATTTTTTGGACTATGACCCAGCTTTTGTCATTTTGCCCCCTGTATACCACAACAGCGGATTTTAAATAGCCAAAATGTGACAGACTTTCAGCTTTAATTCAAGGGCTTTAACAAAAGTATTGCATCAAGTGTTCAGGAAATACAATCATTTTTATATGTAGTCTCTTATTTTCAGAAGCTCAAAAGTAATTGAACCAATTAACATAATTTTAAAGATAAGGATTGCTTTTAATACCTGGATAAAAATCTTTTGCAGTTAATGACTTGATATGCTCTGTTAGGCCTTTATTGTAGCCACCTTCAGTTGCTGCTTGTATATGCCTTTGTTTGTTTGGGTGTTTTTTTTTTTGTTGTTTTAATTTAATAACTGAAAAGCATGTTTTGTTGGGTTGAGATCAGGTGGCTGACTTAGCCACTGAAGAATATCCCATTTCTTTGCCTTGAGAAACTCTTGAGGGGCTTGTGCAGTATGCTTTGGGTCATTATCCATTTGCACTGTGCAGGACTGTCTAAGCAGACCTGAGCAGAGAGTATAGCCCTGTACGCTTCACAGTTCATCCTGCTTCTTCTATCAGCGGTCACACCATCAATAAATACTAGCGGCCCGGTTCCATACAATAACATTGCCTTCACCATGTTTGACAGATAGTGTGATATTATGTTTGCTTGTTTCCCTGCCTCTCCATACTCTTGTCTCTCCCATCATTCTGGAACAAGTTAATCTTGATTTCATCTGTGCAGTACTTTTTTATATATATATATAACTGTGAAAGCTTTTTTTTTTTTTTTTTTTTTAGATGTTTTGTGGCAAAGTCTAATGCAGCCTTCTTCTTCTTCTTGGTTGTACCTTGTTGTAAATCTACATTTTCATTTAGGTAGACTTTAACAATGACACACATACTGTACCTCCTTCAGAGTGTTCTGGACTTGGCAAGATGTTGTGAAAGGTTTGTTTTCTAACCATGGACATAATGATGTCATCATCAACTTTAGCTGTTTTCTGTGGTCTCTCAGGCTTTTTGTTGTTGCTGAGTCAGTGTATTGATTCTTTCTGAGAGCACACCAGACTGTTGGTTTGGCCACTTCTAAAGTTTTTGCTATCTCTCTGATAGGTTTATTTCATTTTTTTCAGCCTGATGTGGGCCTCCTTTGCTTGCAGTACGAGTTTAAGTAAAACAACAGTTAAATTCAAGTTCAACTCAAGATCTTGTATCTGCTTATTTTGTTATGGGATGAGATAGCCATAAAACTCTTTCTCCATCAGTTATAGTCCAATTACTTTTGCACCTCCAAGAGTGAGGCACTCTGTATAAAAATGATTGTATTTCCTAAACAATTGCTTCAATATTTCCGCTAAACCTCTTAAATTAAAGCTGAAAGACTGCATTTCAATCACATAGCGATTGTCTGTTTAAAATCCATTGTGGTGGAGTACAGAACTGTGTCATTGCCTAAAATCTTACGGACCAAACTGTATTAGTTGGTTTACATTAGGTTAGAGAAGAAAGGCAGCAAGGTCAATTCAGTCACAAGAACCTCTGTGATGGATTTAATGAGGTCTCACTATTTTGGGGGGATCTGAATACGTCAGTCCGTAAAACATGATGACCTGACTGATTTTCAGTCAGTGTTTTTCCTTCGACCAAGAGCTTCAAGGATAGCCTGGCTGCTTGTTGATTGTCCAGTCGCTCACTGAGCTCCACTAGTTGGTGTAGAGTACAAAGAAAACCCTGTGTGTGACTGTACCTGCTGCATGCTCATCTCTCTTCTCCACAATATAATTTATTTTTCATAATAAATGTATCTATTTTTATACTATTCATTACTCCTGAAAGATTACTTCTGCAAGAAGAAAATCTGGTCTCACTGTATTTTCCACAACAAATCTTCAGTAAATAAAAGCGAATTGTTTCCATGCATCTGCCCGGCTCGTGTTCATAATTGTGAAACGGAGCAAACGGGAGCATCAGTTTTGATCAAAGCTCAGAAAATGATTTGTTTTTATAATACTGTGGAAAGAGTTCCCACCGCAAGATACTAATACATCTTAACTGGCTGAGTAAAAACTCCTACAGGACAAATGAGGATCCATTTAAGTGCATCTTGCTCAGGCCCAGGGAGATATGAGCACTCATACTGTGAGAAGATATTTCCAAATCAGAGACTTTATAAGGGAATAAAGTGAAAGTTAAATTCAATCATGTTTTCAAATTAAGACTTGTGACTCACAATAGCCTCTTCCCTTTGCTTTCAGATGCATCGAAAATGAAAAGATTCCTGGGAAGCCCTCCTCCTTCTTATAGAGTCAATTTGCAGAGATTAACACTTAATCTCTGCTCACCGACACACACAATTTCACTCTTTTAGCGTGACTGAGCCATCATACCTTGAAAAAGCTGAGCTGGAACAGGCAAAGTTGTAATCAATGTTTTAGGAGTGGCATAGCTCAGCCTGAGGTTTCTCGACAGACGTTCATGGCTCCCTGATGATGACTGGTGTTTGATTTTTCATCTGGTTGCATTAGTGCACTGACTGTGCATAAATATTATAATCTTCTTTTCTGTTTCAATATTCTTACTAATGAAGCAACAGCTAGGGCATAGAGTGCACAACAGCACAATGATCATATAGAGGTAAGAGGTATTGCGGCCTGGCTGAAAGAGCTGAGTGATGAATAATGGATAAGACATGGAGGATGAGGAAAGGTCTCACAGACAAGGAGCTATTGGCAGAGCAGAGATGGAGATCAATAGATACAAGAGAGAAGAATCAGGCTGTGGTGAAAGAAATCTGAGGCATGCTACAGCTCTCAGCCAGAGGGTGATGATAGACTGCAGCAGAGCCAGAGACGCTTTATGTTTTTTCCATTCTTATTATTCGAAGAAACTTCAGTAACATGCTGCTAATATAACACATGCAACAGTAGGAAACTCCAGATTTTTCAGAAGGTGGCGTTGCACAAAGTCTTCTGAATGTACCTGATGGCGTGAAGACTGAGTGTGGGCGTGGTTAATGGCGAAACCGCCACCGCCAAGAGTGCCTGCACAACCACACGCTCTGATCTCCAACATCAAACGTCCCAAGGGAGGCACCGGAGGCTGTGCTCTTCAGAGATGAGATCAAACATTTGGTGTGCGGTGGGAGTGCGGTTGAAAAAGACGGTGACCATTTGCTGCCCTGACAAGCCTATCACATTTTACCAGTTGCACGCATGTTGCATCATACATCATTTCATGGCATTACCAACATCTTTGATCATGAACAGACTCTCAACTTTGATTTAGCTCAAAAACAGCACAAAGATGACCAATGAGAAATCCTCTTTCCACTCTCTAAGTACTTTACAAAATAATATGTAACACTTTCCAGAAAGATATGCCCCCCCCAGCCACCCCCACCCCGAAATAAATAAAAAATAGTAGGTCGATTTCAGAAAATGTACTGTAATAGCCAGTCATCAAGAGTCCATAATGGAGCATGAAACCAATCCTTTATAAAAGCAGGAGGGTTCATCAAGAGGGAAAAAAACAACCCTCGGCTCAGTCTGCAGAGCTGCAACATCCATCTGCTCTCATGAGGACAGAAAATTTCCTTGTCTCCTTCAACCTCAATCTGGCCACAAATCACAGGGGAAATGATGTGTCAAAGTCTGGAGGCGATTGGAGGGCTCCATGTGGGCGTTGTGGGGCGCTGAACCTCCACTAGCCGGAGTGAGAGACTCACAACTTCTCTCCTCGTTTGCTCATCCATCAGGGTGATCACAAGTCAGCCTGTTGAGGCGTGTGACACAGAAATTGAAAGGCTCGGTATCGAAGAAGGAGTGCAGTCGGGGAGTGGGACCATTAACACCAGCATAGAAGCAGCAGAACAGCTATAAAGTTTCAACATTAGAGCTCTCTGTCAATGTTAAAACATTTTTGCTTGAGCAATATGACTCCATATGCAGCTGCAACGACCTTGTTTGCCACCGTCAGATCAGACAATGATGGCCATTAACAGCACAGACACTTATGGTTGTATCCTGGGGGCGTTTCATATAACGCGTGCCGACTAAAGGCTTTGAGTTGGCTATTTTTAAAGGTGCTAAAACCTACTCTGAGAAGGTATTGATCTCAGTTCACTGACAGACTGTGTGGGATCACTGGGCCCTGGCACATGAGTGAGCTATAATTTTCCCCCAGCCTCTCCTGCAGGGAGTCTGTATGAGCAGATTGCACAAAGAAAGAGAACCTAGCAGAAGGTTATTGATGGCCAACTTGTCCATTTGTGGCAATGACCTAAGTGAGTTGTCAGTTGTGCAGAAATTGAGCAATAGCAAGCTATGTGTTGCAATAAAGTACAATTACTCAAGTAAAGAGTCTGTATTTCTATTTTATGTTGTTTATTTTTACATTTCAGGGGGGAAAAATGAAAGATTTTACTGCAGTGCATTTATATTAAAGCTTTACTTTTAGAGACTGAATACTCTAACCTTTCTTATTTACAACAGCAAAACACTGTTTACCTAACATTACCCCATCAACAATAATACTGCAGGCATATATAAAATAGATAAAAATTAACCTCAGAAGCATTTTTTTTTAGCTGATTAGTAATCAGTGCCATTGACCTCATATGCAGTACTGTGCAAAGGTTTTGAGGCACTCCTCATTTCTTTATGTCTTGCTAGTAAAATGGGAAATCAGAGCAGCAATGTGTTCAAACATGTTTAAACATACATGGAAATATAGATAGTATATAAGATAAAAACAAAGTCCATACAATTCTAACAAGATTGAAAGCCAATATTTGATATGATCACCTTTATTCTTCAGCACAGCCTGAACTCTCTGAGGCGGCTTTCTTGTAATTTCTTTAAGCAGTCTTCAGGAACAGTTCTCCAGGCTTCTTCAAAGCTCTTCTTTGTTTCTGCCTTTTGTTCCGCTCTCTGTCGAGATAATGCCACACTGCTTCGTTCCATTCCGACAAGATCCCCAACACCACTGTCCAAAGTGTGACAGAGTCTACACTATGTTGTACAGATGGCTGTAGCACTCACTGTTGTAACTCTCTCCTGACCTCATCCATACACACTGATGACAATCTGAACCATAAATTTCACATTTGGATTCCTCACTCCATCAGACCTGTTGCCACTGATTTTCAGTCCAGTTCTTATGTAATTTGGCATACCTCAGCCCTTTCTCCTTGCTTCCCTTCCTTACGAATGGCTTCTCGACTGCCATTCATAAGCCATGGATCAACTGAAGGGCCAGATGCATCTCTCAGGTCCTGTGTCAGGTCTTTGCTGGATTTTTTTCTTTCTTCCAGATACTGTTCATGTGCTGTAGATATATATTTTTTAGGCCTGCCACTTCTTTCTTCCAGTTTCAGAACTCAGAAAAGTTCACCCATCCCCATCTGTAACTATTTCATCCTTTAATACCTTTAATATTTTGTTTCATATTTATTGTCCAAAAAATTTCCAACCCTTCCAGTGTGGGGATTTTTAGTTATAATGGCATATTTATACATAAACAGTCAAGTTATCACTTTTGTTTATGAAAGAGATCTGATACCTTCTCTAAATATCACTAACTACATAAATCACTAGAGCAATTTTGTTACTAAATATACACCAAAAAAGAATAATAAATCTGTAAACTGCAGAATAATCAACAAGTCGTACTCAATTCACTTGTGTGATGAATAAAAATTCAAAGCAAATTAGCTGTTTATTTCCTCATGCATATATAGTGCATTGAAAATTTCACCTCCATCAGGATCTATCTGAGCATGAAGAGAATACAATTTCCCACAAAGACTAATGCTCCAGCTCAGTAAACAACAGGGCCACACAGTAGTTCAATCCAAAAAGCTAATGGCGGTGAGTATTGGAATAATGAGAGGCTCAACCTGAAGAAAATGGCTCATGAAAAAACATATCTGGTAGCTATTTTTGAATGTCTCATGGGCAATGGGCAAAAAACAGAAAATTACATTTGCAATGCAAAAACGCTACCTCCCTGGCTCCTGATTCTTTCCACCACGGTCCAGCGAGCAGTTAAAATCCAATTTCAATTAAGGTGTTTGAGAAAATATTTGAGGAGTCTTACTCTTGCTCTTCCTTTTCCTCCTCTTAGTCCTAGTGTTTCTCTCCAAGGCAATAAGACAGAAGTATAAACAAAGAGCCACTCTTGAGATTAAAAGAGGGCCCAAACACATTACTTCACTCGTGTCATATTTCCAGCAAAGGTCTCGCTTCAAAAGTCATCCAAGAACAAGATAACAAACTATTCTTTTCCCGGAGGAGGAAGAGTCCGAGTCTTTGCTGCCGGTAACACGGTCACGCACAGGTTCCCCTTCAAATTTCACCCACAGGAGCCTAAACTGCCACAGGAACTGAGAAATGGTATTAATATAATATGTAGCTGTTTCTGCATTTAGATGAGCATTATCACTGTCTAATCAAGTTAATTGAGGAGTTATTTCTACATTTAAATGTAACCTGCTTTTAAGCGCATCTCCGCACATAACGAGCACATGTGACACAGACACAAGTTCATGCTCGCACCTCTGCTCTCTTTGAAAGGAATGTGTGGAGCGGCTATAATGATCCATCCATCTTGACAGAGGGTATTTCTGTCTGTTGGGTTGGAGCCTGATGTAACAGTGCTTCTATGGAGATGCTATTTTATTTTCTCTGCTAAACTTTTCATTTCACCAGGCAGCGACCAGAGTCCAACAAACCTACGGGCCTGTTACATCTCTGCATCTGCAAGTCAGCTCGGGTCTGCTTGAGCCCAGGAAAATAAATCCCACGATCAGATGGTGAGTGCAACGCTCTGTGTGGACACATTTTTTTGTCACCATGAGGACTGTTGCGGAGACCCTTCAGACTACCTATGCACGGCGTCTGCAACCATCTGCGGTGTGTTGGGGCAAAATGTAATTCCATCTTACTAAAGTGATGCTAAAGGCAGACTGAAATTTTTTTGTATCAAAAATAAACACACAAAACTTTGCCACTGATGGTTTAAAGGAAAAAAATAATAATGCAGTCAATTTGAATTCAATCTGCCAACTTTTTATGAGTATATATATATATATATATATATATATATATATATATATATAGAAGCTAAGGTTTGTATTTTATGGTCCCATGGTCCTGTAGAGTTCCTTTTTCTCTTGCAACAACTCTTAAAACTGTTAGCTGTTCACCTCCTTGGTCTGCTTGATAACCGTTTTTGGGTTTCACTAGGTATGCCTCCATAGATGAGCACATCATTTTATATGCTTTTTTTTTTAATGCTCAATCAAAATGTGGGCAAAGGATAAAAACACAGAGAGAGGCGAGCAGTTTAACAGATACAAGAACAGACAGAATGAGTTAGTAGAAATACAAGCCTAAAGAAAATAATATTTAAAGGAGGCAGGCAAATGCTATGATAACACCAGGTCATGTTCAGCTGATATCTGTCACATATTGTACATAATTACTGTCGTCTAAATCATTCATCAGTGCTGCTGGTATAGCCTGTGTTCTTTCTATTCTTATATATATCTTTCTGGAAGTGGGGAAGGAATTCCTTGGTGTATTACTCGGTGTCTCATCAGCTGTACCGCGTTTCCATTTTTATCTTTGGGCCACATCGTGGGAAAGGGAAAATGTTAATATTTAAAGGTGCAAAATGACAAACCCCAACGTACTTCTATCAGCCTGTAGGGATGAAAAGCACCAATGCTGGTGTTATGACAGTTTTCTGAAATTTTTAATAATTAAAGGCGAGCATCCCAATTAATATGCACCTTGATAATGAAGCTGAATATGGTCATATGTGAATAATAATAATTAAAAGAAGATGGTCACAGCCAAAATACCAAACTAATATATGCACAAACCAACAGGTGACTTCATAGTGACTTTATCTGTCTAATCTTTCATATTCAGTTTAGAAAGTGGCTCAAGATGCCATCTACAGTTTTATTCAGTTTGAGACTAAACAATATTAAGAAATTCATATAAAAAAAAACCCTCAAATATCTTCTTATTAGAGGTCTACCCTAACTCTTGAGAGAAACCCTGCAAATAAATCCTATCAATAGTATTTTGTTTTTTATAGATATTGGTTCTGATTTTGGACAGCTGTTGAGGAACCAGCAATCTAGTAGAAATTCCCTTCAGACTCCTGGCACAGCAGTGGATGCAGATGGAGAGAGAGAAAGAAAGAGTTCAGATCCAGGAATTACCGAGGCTGGAGAAAACAGCTCAAATTAAAGCGGTGTGGGACCATCGTGGTCCTCCACTTCACTAATGTCTGAGGAAATTC
>JAMQGT020003429.1:0-32500 GCA_024447675.2 Pterophyllum scalare
ATACTTTTGGCGATATAGTGTATAAGGAAAAAATGCAAAGTCAAAAAATATGTTGCCTTGTAACCACATTCATTTTACATAAGGGTATTAAATCCTTTCCCACATTTTCCACAGCATTTTAAGTAAATGTTGAGCTCATTTGTTGTGTTTTGATTTATATCGAGGCAGGCATGTGGTAGAGTGAGCTTAGAATTGATCTGTTGGATGATAAATGATAGAAAAAAATTCAAATCAATTCTAAAGCTCGCTCTACCACATGCCTGCCTCGATATAAATCGAAAAACACAACAAATGAGCTCAACATTTACTTTAAAATGCTGTGGAAAATGTGGGAAAGGATTTAATACCCTTATGTAAAATGGAATGTGGTCAACAAGGCAACATATTTTTTGACTTTGCATTTTTTCCTTATACACTATATCGCCAAAAGTATTCACTCACCCATCCAATATCATCTTATTTCAGGTGTTCCAGTTACTTCCATGGCCACAGGTGTATAAAATCAAGCACCTGGGCATGCATGGTGTTTACAAACATTTGTGAAAGGAATGGTTCAGGTTCACTGAATTCCAGCGCTGTACCATAGAATGTCACCTAACTACTAAAATATTCCACTTTCAGCTGTTAGTGATCTATAACAAATTGGAAGTGGTTGGACACAGTAGGAGTGGAAGAAGTGGTATGATGTAAAATCACAGAGCGAGGGTCAGCGCATGGCTATGTATGCAGTTTTGTAGTGAATGACTCTGCAGAAAGTTGTGCATGGCTGATGATGCGCTCTACTGCTCTGTGATTTAGATGGCTTCACCACTTCTGGCTAAATTGTTGTTCCCAACCACTTCCAATTTGTTATAGTTCACTAACAGCTGAAAGTGGAACATTGAGCAGTCAGGCTAGATTGTGATATGACGGCACCACTAACTGGAATTCACTGAGCTCCTGAGAGCGGAACCATTCTTTCACAAATGTTTGTAAACGCAGTCTGCATGCCCAGGTGCTTGATTTTATACACCGTGGCCTATGGAAGCTATGGACTGGAAAAATGAAATCTATCTGGACTGGCTAGTGATACTTTTGGTGATATAGGCATAGGAAAAAATGCAAAGTCAAAAGATGTTGCCTTGTAACCACATTCATTTTACATAAGGGTATTAAATCCTTTCCCACATTTTCCACAGCATTTTCAATAAATGTTGAGCTCATTTGTTGTGTTTTGATTTATATTGAGGCAGGCATGTGGTAGAGCGAGCTTTAGAGATTGTTTGAATTTTTTTCTATCATTTATCATCCAACAAATCAATTCTAAAGCTCTGCTCTACCACATGCCTGCCTCGATATAAATCAAAACACAACAAATGAGCTCAACATTTACTTTAAAATGCTGTGGAAAATGTGGGAAAGGATTTAATACCCTTATGTAAAATGAATGTGGTTACAAGGCAACATATTTTTTGACTTTGCATTTTTTCCTTATACACTATATCGCCAAAAGTATTCACTCACCCATCCAGATCATTGATTCCAGGTGTTCCAGTCACTTCCATGGCCACAGGTGTATAAAATCAAGCACCTGGGCATGCAGACTGCGTTTACAAACATTTGTGAAAGAATGGTTCGCTCTCAGGAGCTCAGTGAATTCCAGCGTGGTACCATAATAGAATGTCACCTAACTACTAAATATTCCACTTTCAGCTGTTAGTGGTATTATAACAAATTGGAAGTGGTTGGGAACAACAGCAACTTAGCCAAGAAGTGGTAGACCATGTAAAATCACAGAGCGAGGTCAGCGCATGGTGAGGTGCACCAACTTTCTGCAGAGTCATTCGCTGCAGATCTCCAAACTTCATGTGGCCTTCAGATTAGCTCAAGAACAGTGTGTTTCATGGCTGAGCAGCTGCATCCAAGCCTTACATCACCAAGCGTAATGCAAAGCACTGGATTCAGTGGTGTAAAGCACGCTGCCACTGGACTTTAGAGCAGTGGAAACGTGTTCTCTGGAGTGACGAATCACGCTTCTCCATCTGGAAATCTGTGTTTGTCAGTTACCAGGAGAACGTTACTTGTCTGACTGCATTGTGCCAAGTGTAAAGTTTGGTGGAGGGGTGATTATGGTGTGGGGTTGTTTTTGAAGAGATAGAATCAGCCCCTTAGTTCCAGTGAAAGGAACTCTTAATGCGTCAACATAGACAAGACAAGACATTTTGGACAATTTCATCCTCCCAACTTCAAGGGAACACTTTGGGGATGGCCACTTCCTGTTCCAGCATGACTATGCTCCAGTGCACAAAGCAGGTCCATAAAGACATTGATAAGCGAATTTGTTGTGGAAGAACTTGACTGGCACACAAAAACTCCTGGCCTCAACCCCATAGAACACTTTTACCATGAATCAGAGCGGAGACTGTGAGCAAGGCTTTCTCGTCCAACATCAGTGTCTGACGTCACAAATGCACTTACGGAAAAATTGGAATTGTATTAAAACTGGTTTAGAAAAAGAAGTCACGTAATATTTTTTTCACTAAGAAAAAAGGTGTGTACCTCTCCCTCTCTTTTCTTTATAGCAACAGCGTATCATTGTGTTTTGTGTGTATGCCAAAAATATGCAAGGATCTTACCTCAGTTCAATTCAGTGCTATTTATATAGAATCAAATCACAACAACTGTCTCCTGAAGGAGTTTTATATTGTAAGGTAAAGACCCCCCCCCCATGAAAACCTAAATTTTAAATTGTAAATTTAAAGATAAGTACAGAAGAGAGAGAAGTGATGAAGATAACAGCTCCGCAAAACCAACTTATCATCTAATTGATAGTGGTTTTGAGCATAATTCGACCACCTGTCAAGAAACTCCTGCAAACCCTCCAGCGTATTCACAGGAGAACAAAGGAGGCACAAACGATGTAGTGGCTTGTCTCCTGCATTCACTTATACAACACTTAGATACTCCTCATAACAAACCACTTATCATTGATTTTTCCTCTGCTTTCAGTGCCATCCTGTGTCATCAGATGATTAAATTCCTTAAAGCAATTTAAGATTCTCAGAGATTTCCTTCGGCAAAACCTCAAGCACTAAATGTTGATAACATGTTGTCAACCACCAAAGCCGCTGTCATTACCTGGGATTGTGTGCTTAGCCCATTTCTTTATGCCCTCTGTACAATATCCTCTCTGAGCCCACATATCACTGCCTGAAATGCAATAATGCCTGTCAGACCCTCAAGATCTCACTTCAGTAAAGAGTTTTCTTTTCCAAGTGTATCTAGAAATTTGAAAGAAGCAGCAGTGCCACTTTCACTCATTAGTAAAGAGCAAAGACTGTATATAAAAGATAGCTGTACCCATCGCATTATTGTTTTTTTTAACAATCTGTGATACTGAGGGGTGGCCTTGACTGAGAAGCTGAAAAAGAACTGCACAGCTATGGGTCCTTTTTTACTTTAATCAGGGCTATAATGTTATTATAATGATCGTAGCATATGTATGTATACACTCCTGATCAAAATCTTAAGACCAGTTTAAAAAATTGCAAGACTTTGCATTTTGCACTATTGGATCTTAAGAAGGTTCTAAGTAGAGCTTCACAATGCTAAAAGAAGAAATCGGTGCAAGAGACAAAAACTTTTGAGCAGGGAATTTACTGAAAACTGCATTTACACTCAAACATGATTTTTTTCTGATCAAAAGTTTAAGACCATAGCTCAAAAAAAACAGAACCCCCCCCCAAAAAAAACAGAAATCAAAGTGTCAAAAAAAGGACTTAGTAATGAATAGCTCCACCATTCTTGTTGATCACTTCAAACAATCGTTTAGGCATGCTTGATGCCAGTGTTTCCAGGAGGCTAGTGGGAATGTTGCTCCAAGTGTTGAAGGTGCCTCATATATATATATATATATAATATATATTATATCATTATATATATATATTATATCATATATATATATACATATATATTATATCATATATATATAGATAGATAGATATTGATTTATTATAAATTTAAGCAAATAATGACAAAGAAAAGAAATTCCTCCCATTCAGTACCTAAAATTATTTTCTGTGTGTATTATATAAGCCTTCTATAGGATGTCACCACAAATGGGGTGTTAGCTAATTAAATATTAGGTTCAAGAAGTCAATTGCTGTATCTTGCCTCCCTGTGAGACTCATTCATCTACTTCCAGCATATTAGGTACAGTACCAGTAAGAAACAACTATTTACTGTAATTGTATCTCGGTAGGGGTCATTTACTGCAATCATATAGCAGAGTGTTTAGTTAATGTAGCGATTCCTGCAAACAATAGGATATCCTGCAGCTGCCTTACCGTGAGAGGAAATTTTTGCTTTTCTTGCAGCATGTGGCTTTGCGTTTTTAAATGTATGTAAATGGAAGTGAAAGCATGTTGGTTTATGTGGATAAAGTCTGCAGGGTTTTTTTAATGCATCTGTTTAATCAAGATGCATTCAAAGCCCCTGCACAGCAGTCTTTTCTCTCCTTTTCTCTCTTTTTCCACATTAAGATAATTGCTATGAATGTTTTATAAGATCACATTTCCACCTAATGGGGCATTAATTATGTTCTTGGTCAGAAATGGAGGGAGAACGTGAGACTAATCACAAAGGTGAGAGAAATAATGGAGGAAAACTTAATGACAGATTTAAAAAAAAAGAATGCATTAAGATACAATTATGAAAACTGTCGAAAATACACTGGGGTAATTTTTCTGCTCCTGCCTTAGAGAGAGCAACCTTTGGACATAAAGAAAGGAGGACGATATGGCAAAAGAAGCAGTGAAAGAGACTCCATTAAAAAATGAGGACAAGAGAATACTGAAAGAGAGAAATGAGGGAATTAAAGAGAGCAGACAAAATTAAATAAAGCAGGGCACAGAGAGGAAATGAGATGAACCAAGAAGACCAAAAGAAAACTGGGTTGCTGGTTCGATCCCTGGTATCTCCAGTCTGCATGCTTAAGTGTGCTGCACCCGTTTATCGGAGTGTGAATGTTAGATAGAAAGCACTTAGGCACAGAAGAACAAGTGCTAATGTGAATGGGTGAATGAGACATGTTGTATAAAGCCCTTTCAGCGCTCAAGTAGAGCAGAAAAGGGCTACATAAGAACTAGTCCATTTACCCATGCCAGTATCACAGCTGAAATGTGTTAGTCTTTTACTCGCATAACCACCACTTCGCACTATCCCCAGAGAGAGAAATCTGTGCAGACTGCCAAATCACTGATGGAAAAAACCAGAACCAATCAGAGGGAAACCTACCTGAGTCTCCTGTTGCCAGCTTTAGATCACCAGCTCAGCTGTTCATGAGTCATCATCTGCACTCAGTCGCACCAAACACTCACCAGCAACTTGAGCCAAAAGTGGTCAGTCACAGAGATGTTCACACTAGGAAAGGTTACCGGCAAGGTCAAGCGCATTCATCTCCAAGAGCATGACCACTGGAAACCAGCAGTAGTCATCAGACAAGTTGAAACAGACCGATTTTTACTAAAGGAGGAGGACAAGAGTACAGGACAAGCAGACATCATCTTCATTTTATTTTCGTGTAAATCACTTTGGTTTTAAATGTGCTATATATATAAAATGGATGGATGGATTAGCCCTGTGACAGACTGGTGACCTGTCCAGGGTGTACCCTGCCTCTCGCCCTATGGCAGCTGGGATAGGCTCCACCCCCACCCCCACCCCCACCCCCAAACATAAATTGGATAAGTAGAAGAAATTAGATGGATAAATAACATTTACTTACTTACTTAACTCCTTGGCCCAAAAGATGAGCACCAGATGTGCACTGATAAAAATTCTAATGATGATGCACAGCATACTCCACACAGCACCACACTACACACTTCACAGGAGACAAATGAGAGAGTCCCTTCCACCACCCCTTACCAGACATGATCTGGATGAGATGTCAAGCCTAGAACTGTCCTGAACCTATAAGCCCGTGGAAGTCTATCCATTCCTGCTTGTAAACAAGCTAAATGAGTGCTTTAAAAAAATACAATGAGTGTAAACACTGCATCATTAATATATTTTGCTTATATGTGTTAATCTAGTGCATGATAGCCTGTTTCAGTTATTTACTGATATTGGTAATTTACAAGGATGTAGACCGGAGGAATACACCCTGGTTATTTTCTGCAAAAGAAAGATCTTCACAGCAATATTAAATATATAATATATAACACATTAATAAATAATATAACACATGGAAATAGCACACCAGTGTGCTTGCTGATTTTTTTTGTACAAGCAGTACAAAACAAGTGAACAATGATCTAAAGAACTTGTGACGTTGCCTGTCACCAGTGTATCTGCTGTTCTGTTTAACACAACTAGATGGCAGCATTGGGTTACACATTAACATGTGCTGAGGCTTTCTTTAGTTTATCATGACTGCGGCCTGGCAGAAATCCTCACTAAGAGCATGCTGATGATGCGCTGACACTTTGAGAAGCTAGTGCTATTGTTTGGAATGGGACGAAGCTCAAAGCACCATAATAATTTTAGTGAAAAGCTCTTAAAATAACAACTTGCTGAGTTATGCTCCAAGCAGTGGGACAAAAGCCTGACCTTGCACAAGAGCAAATTAAATTCAAGATTCAGAAGAGCAGAGACACAAGTGTGCAGGGTCAAATGTTGTTAAAAGCAAATTTTCATGAATGACTCTAAACTTTCTTGTAGTTTCAGTTGATAATTTGACAGCAGCATGAATTTACATGTTGAAGCTAAAGGCTCCCAGCCTGATATCATTTATAGCTGATTATTACAAACTATTTCTCCTTTGGATTCAGTTGGAACAATAACTTTTCCAGACAAAAGTAGAAGTGGTGGTGTAAATTATTCAAATTAGTATGCAAGTATGAAAACTGTTTACACCCACTGGACCCTCCTGCACTCTAATCAAACCAAATCAAATTGAATGTTTCTATAATTCAGTGAAACATTTATGCACTGTTTTGTTTTGTTGTTTTTTGGGGGGGGGGGTGTATTTGTATGTGCGTGCATTTCTAATGAACTCTGCGCAGCACACAGTAAAATCCATGAAATCTTCATGGCCCTCGCATGTTCACCTGACTTGACTTCATGCCCTACTAAACGCTAGACTCCTCTCTGTGCATGAGTGCGTGGCTCCTGCTGCTCGTATGTGCACTTATGCCTTCATTTGTATTTCATGTGTGTACAGGCATGCTGTGTGCCCTTTAATGTCCCTCTGTGTTTGAACCATTGATTGTTTCCATGCATGACTACATCTGTGAGAGAACCTCTCGTCTTTATCTCCACCCACAAACGGCATCTTGCGGAGTCCCTGTGGACCACACACACACACACACAGACACACACACAGACACACACAGCAGATATGAAGTGCTGCTTTCCAGCTGATTAAAATGGTAACGCAAGTTGGCGCGGTGGTGTTCTCAAGGTCGCATAACACTGCTTAATTTGAAGTATTTAACTTGTGAAGCCTGACAGATGCTGGGCATTTACTGTGCTCATTTAAAGAGAAAAAATGAATGCTTCCATTAATCCTAATGTACCCGTGCATTAAATGGCAAGTTTGCAATGAAATTTTAAGATGCAGGAACTGAATGAGCGATCCTGCCCTCTTCTTAACTGCATGTCTTTGAGCAAAACACATTACTCCCAGCTGATTTAATACTGCATAATACTGGACTCACACTGACTGCATCTAAAATAACCAAGAAACTGCGTGAACTTTGTTGTAAACCTTTTTTACAAAGCCAAGTCAATGTCAAATGAGGACTCTGGAATCAACAACTCAGATGATCAATCCTCAGGATTCTACCCCCTAGCGAAACTTGGAAGCGTGTGCCAGTGTGTAGAGTGTGTGTATGTGTGCTCCCCTAGATGGAATTGGCTCCAATCACCTATTTGATGTAGAAGGTCACCTGCTAGATGTCCGCTGTGTCTGCCAATTCGCTCTCCCCTTTCTCAAATTCTCCCGCAAACAACATATGTTTTTGGAAAAACACAAACACAGAGAGTAAGCACGACTGTAGATATACAAATTTTCAGAACCACATCCTTGTTTGAGGATTGGACCACCTCAATTCCAAAAAAGTGGAGATGCTGTGTAAAATGTAAATAAAAACAGAATGCAATGATTTGCAAAAGCTCACAAACCCATATTTTAGTCACAGTAGAACATGGAAAATATTTCAAATGCTTAAATTGAGAAAATGTACAATTTTAAGAAAAAAGTAAGGTCATTTTGAATTTGATGGAAGCAACACGTCTCAATAAAGTAGCATCCCCTTGTCTTTTAACAATGGTCTGTAAATGTCTGAACTGAGGAGAGCAGCTCTGGACTTTTGTGAGAGGAATGTTGTTCCATTCTTCTCTGATAGAGGATTCCAGCTACTCAACAGTCCTGGGTCCTCTTTTCTATATTTTTAATTCCATGATCTTTCACCAAATATTTTCAGTTGGTGAAATGTGTGGACTGCAGGCAGGCCAGTTCAGCACCTGAACTTTTCTACTAGACAGTCATGGAATCGATGCAGTATGCGGCTTAGCATTATCTTGCTGAAATATGGAAGGCCTTCCCTGAAAAAGACGTCACTGGATGGGAGCATGTGCTGCTCTAAAACCTGTATGTACCTTTCAGCACTGATGGTGCCTTTCCAGATGTGCAAGCTGCTAATTCCGTAGGCATGAATGCACCCCCCTACTATCGGAGATGAAGGCTTTTGAACTGAGCAAGCCAGAAGGTCTCTCTCCTCTTAGTCTTGCTCTCATGCAGTATCCATGTTTTCCTAAATGTACTAAAATGCTTGAGTTTCATATTTTTTGCTGTTCTATTGTGAATACAATATGGGTTTATGATATTTCCAAATCATTGTGTTACATTTTTATTTACATTTTATGCGGCATCCTACCTTTTGGGGGAATTGGGGTTGCACATGCCTGCATACTTTCATGCCTAAAATCTCTAAATGTGCCATTTATTTTCATGTTTGCATATGTGCGTGTGCATGTCCAGGGTGTTTGTGATCGTCCAAAAGTGTGTGAATGTGTTCCGCATCTTTCACTTTTCTCACAAGGCTGCAATGTGCAGTCAGTGCCTGCAAGGGTGAGTCCATTTACAGTACTTAGGGTACTTGAGACGTAATAGGCTCATTTCATTTAGTCCTGAGAGTCTCTTGAATTATTGACTGAGCTACTCGACATCCTTATTCATAGTTCATGCTTTTGTGCATGTGTTTGTTTATGGGTGTGCAGGGCCGGCCCAAGCCTTGAAGGTGCCCTAAGCAAAAAATTTTATTTGGGGCCCCCCATCATAGCACTTAATTGTCAGCTGAGCCTACCCGTTATTAATGCTGTAGGGTTGAAATTGAATATTAATTTTTTGGGATGCATTGTTGTTTCAGCCTCATGTACACAAGCCTGTTGTAAAGCAATATATTTTCAGTATGATAAACATTGTAAAAATATGTCATGTCCATGGCATTGAGGAGGGTTGGACAAGTATGAATGCACGGCATATCCAATCTAGAGGGCATAGGCTTTTTAGAAAATATGTGATTTAGGATGTCTGACCTGCTTTTGGACACGTTGGACATCCTGTTTTCATCCAAAAGATGCATATTTTTGCTTAACTAGGCAAATGCAAAAACACAGGACACAGGAGGCAAAGTGTGAACTCAGAAATACACAACTTTATTGCTGGTTGCACATCAGGTACAAGGAAACTAGAAAAGCTCAAGTGGAGCTAATAAGTCAACAACTAGGAATACGCAGGGAAACTCAGGCCCAGGAAGCAAAGGCAGGCACACTTAGGGAGTCACAACACCTACAGTAGAGGAACAAGAACAGAACATCAGTAAATAGACGCAAGAGGAAAAAGAATACTGACGGGGGACTTAAACTACAGCACAAGGAACAGAGACCAGGATGAAATCTACTTAACAGGAGAATAAACTAAAAAACACCAAACAGACAGGGGAACAGGGTAGCCTGCGAGCTGAAACACAGGATTAAATACAAAGTTAACAACAGCCCAAGTAGAGAACATAACTAAACTAACAACTAAGCGATGTACTCGTTTATTCTTAATAATAAATTTAGGAGAGCTCCGGGGCCCCCTGGTGGTCAGGGCTACAGTATGCCTCGGGCCGGCCAAGTGGATGTGTATTTATTTGGCATAGACACATATGCCTCAATATTCTGTGGAAACTATGGTTTTTTTTTTTGGGGGGGGGGTTATCAGGAATAAAAAGACTGAATATTAAAAAAAAAGGGACGTAGTGAGCATGATGTCACCCAGTGGTTTGTTGGCTACCTGTTTGAAGCTTTTATGTTGAACCATCATCATCTTGGTGTTTTAAAACCAAAAGAAAGAAAGAAAGGGTGGCTGACTGAGAAATCAAGTAAACTGTACAGAAGAAACTAGCCACTAAAGCGCAAACATTTCAGATGATCTATTAAAGCATTTATCTGCTGTAACCATTAATTTTAGATATTTTCTCATTATCCTTTCAACAGCTCATCAATTAGCCTGCTTTTAGTTATTTATGACTTTTGCCTCATTGCTGCGACATCTTTGCTTTCTTGCTAACTAGTTTTTCCTCCATTTTCCTCCCAAACTTATGCCGCAGAAATGTCCTGTAGATCATAATTACACTGACTTTTGAGTCATTGCTTTAGCGCTGTTTGGTCATAATAGTGGTTTGAGTAGTTAACTCAAAATGAAGAAATTGCAAGACTGAGAAGATTGGCATATAAGCACAGTCGAGTCAAAGTTGAATTCGAGTGCATTAACACAGCAAGCGGTCTCAAGAAAGGTTCCATTAATTAACACTGCAATGCGTGGAGGAAATGTTTCCTCTCTTTTATGCCAGTTCATATAATATCAAGTTTCTGGTGTTAAAGCCTCTGAGTCAAGCTTTAGGTCCGAGTCAAAAATCATTTTAAAGGCCTTTTGAATGATTTATGGTACAGCTGTAAACAAGTCGCAATCAATGTCTACTGTATACTGCCTACAGTGAGCCGTTCTGGGATTAGAGGAAGACCAGGTGAAGCTTGTAGCCAGTGAGGGTTGAATCTGAATGACTCGGTGGGCCAAAGTGGAGAGGGATACAACGACTTAAACTGAGAGCTGCTTTTAATGGGCAACAACGTTATATCAGTGAAATTATACAAAACATTAATCATTAATCAATATTAAGAATGATTTTTCTTTGAAAGTTGGTTTTCTTCTTGAAACAATGGTAGATATTTTTACCCAGTTATTTAGTTCCTATTTGGGTCTAAACAAATTAGACTGGAAGGCATCTACTTAAATGCGCTACGATATCACAGCGCCGCCTATGCGTAAAAATTAAAAAAAAAAGACAAGAAAAAAAAAGGGTAATATATTTATTAGCACGTCTTGTCGGGCGTGGCAGGCTTGTCTGCCGGGGGGGCTGTAACCGTAGCCTGCTCCGGGGCCGCTGGATGCTCCGTGATGGATGAAGAGTGACAGATCGGGGTTAGCCGCCAGGGGAGTGCATTTTCTTCCAGCGCACGGTCCTACTCAAGGAGAAGGCGAAGAAGGGAAGATACTAGACGCAAAGGAGGAAGGGAAGAGATACGGAGAGAGAAGACACCGATTTCTACCCCTCCTCTTTCCCCTCTCTCTCTTCTCCACTCCCGTGCATCACAGCCTGATGGGCTTTACCCGGACTGCACCGCATTGACGCTGCTGCTGCCGACCCAACCCAGTGAATTTACAACATACACACTCACAGAGGATCTTTTTTTTTTTTTTTTCCTCTGCTGGAAACGAGATGTTGTGCTGATTTGTGCGTGTGTATGCAACAATTCCATCTCTGGATCCGGACACTGATTCGCTGTCCTACTAATGCCAAGACTTTGAAAACGTGGAAGAGACGGCGGTGTGGAAATTATTGTAGCTGCAGTGCAAATAGCGCGCAAGACGACACTGAGATACTTGCAAGTTTGCAGAGCTTGCGTTGCGTATGCAGCTGTTATAAAAATAAGAAAGCCTTTGCTGTATATTGTGAGGTTTCCAACATGGGTGTAGACTAAAAAGAAGAGCATCCCACGAGCTGCCACAGAGGTGTGATGATCATGCACTCCTGAAGATCAAAACTGCGCTCAGTATTTTCCTGGATCATGCAGATTCTGCCGCCTAGGACGTTATTCGTGTTATTGGCCCATATACATGTATTACTATCTCTGCGAAATGGAGGAGTTCGGATTAAAGAGGACAGCAACAGCAGCGCGTACTCTGGCAAGACTTTCCAGGGGTCGCTCCGGGAGAGTCGTCAAAACAAAGCCCGGGACCGTGCGCTCTTGCCGGAGTACGCCACAGGTGCGTCTTCGGCAGAGCAGCGGGCACTTATCAGAGAGACCCTTAACTCCACTCACCCCTGGAAGAGGGTAATTGCAGAAGAAATCAGGCGAAATGGACACAGCAAACGCGACTACAATAGGACTCTGACACCCGTGGAGGATCCCAACGCCGTCTCACATTGGGACTCGACGCGCCACCATAATAGGAGGATAAAGTTGAATGGCGGTTTTAGTAGTACGGGGACGCCAGCAGGTGGACACTACAATGCGGCTAAGCCCTCTTCAATGGGTTGGGGAGGCGGAGGAGGGGGATCCGAGGAGGGCGACAGGCACAAGAGAGGCACAAAAGACGAACAGAAGAAAGCGTGGAAGAGGGGGAGAAACCGGCTGAACAAAAGCTCTGTGGTTTTGGCTCAGCCTCACGAGTCACCGTGGGAACCTATCCCCAAACCGGTGGCCCTCACCTCCACCGACCTGCCCTTTGACCTCTTTACCAGGAGGAGTGAGTTTTTCACTTTCAGAGAGGAGAACCCATGGGACGCCACGCCGATCACCCCTCCGAGCTCGCATGATTTTGGGGACGAGATCAAGAACCCCTTTTACCCAGTGACAAGTGAGACTTACGGCGCTTACGCGATCACGTGCGTCTCCGGGGTAATATTCTTGGTGGGCATAGCAGGTAACATTGCCATCCTGTGCATCGTGTGCCAGAACTACTACATGAAGAGCATTTCCAACTCTTTGCTGGCAAATCTAGCTGTGTGGGATTTTGTGCTCATCTTCTTCTGTCTGCCCATGGTGGTTTTCCACGAACTGACGAAGTCCTGGCTGCTGGGAGAGTTTACCTGTAAAGTGGTGCCCTACGTGGAGGTAATTCTGTTCTTTTACTCGTGTCATTTTTCTACTTTATGTGTCTCACGGGCAAGATCATATCATAGTGGAGATGTTGTGAATCAGTGATAGCAGATGGTAAATGAGGCTCAGCCAGTGTCGTTCACGTTTCATGTTTTTCGTTGCCTGCCTGTATGGAGACTTAATTTAAGCGTTAGGTTTCACTTTGAAAGCCCTGACAGACCTGAAAGTACATCGAGTCACGGGATGGCACCTCAGCCAATAACAAGGCAATCTGTTTGGCACTTGATCACCTGCTGCAACTGGGGAGGAGTCTCATTTAATCCTCAAGGCATCAAACACACACATACTGGTATACAACAGCATGTCTGACAGCAGCTCACTGTCTCCCATTTACTTTGGTTTATGCATTGGAAACTTTCAATCGATGAAAGCATTGCAGAAAAACTATATTTGCACAAACACTCACTCAATCTCTTTCCTTTTCTCTCCCCTCCCCACGCACCAGTGTTCATCGGCAGTGGGACTGTGCTGATACCTTTCCTTTGTGCTCTTACCACAATTACACAAGTCTCAAATTCACCCACAAGCTGGATGTCTTTTGTGTAAAACAAGGGATTCCAGCTCAGGCTCAGCTTAAGCTTGTTCTGAATAGCTATTGTCATGACCTGCCTCAAGTGAAGATAAAGAGAGGAGGCTAAATTTGCATTTAAAGATGCTTGATTTGAAAGCAAAGAACTTATGGGCGTCATGTGTGATTTGTGACTGCATCAGAAATACGCTGTTTGGAGCCAAAGGTAGAAAGAAAGATAAGAGTAGATGTCAGGAGAGTCAGAGTCCTCGAGCTTGTATAACCAGGCAGCAAGCCAGAGTAGGTGATCAGAATTTTACTTCAACTCCTCCCTTCAGATGCTACAGAGCCCGCAAACAGGGAGATCTGTTATCTAATGATATGATACTACCCATAAAACCTGTTGAAAAAATTCTGAAGACATCTAAACTATACTCAGATTTGGTTGAAACGCCATTTTCAAGTGTAAAATTGACTTCTAAATCTCAGACCAGTCAATGCTTTTTCCTCATTTGAACCCACAAGTCAGCTTATGGTGACCTGTAGCATACAGTATGTTCACTGGCTATTATTTGTTTGGTGGAATGAAACTTATAAATATGAAGGTTCACTCACACTTTACTAGAGTCTGACAAATATGGGATTTTTTAAGACCAATACCAATATTTGGTGAATTAAAAATCAGATATTCTGCTGGTATTTTTTTCTTTCAGACACACAAACATAAGCAGGCGCCCCTAAATTTTGTTATGTGTCGTTATTTATGAGTCCTTAAAAAGATAGTATGATAATGGAGTTTTAAAAAAAAAAACCCTGGGACTCTGTAAATTCGCCTTGGTTCTTGGTTCTTGGTGGAAACACTATGCAACATCAGCACTAACATAACATGGTCAAAGGGTGTTTCTCCTATCTCTTCTTCACTTTTTTCAGTGTTCATTTATCAGTCATTGTAAATTTCAGTATCAATATATCAGCAAAAGGCTAATATCGGTCAATATATCAGTTGGACACTATACTTTACTGCACTTACATTTTTTGCAGCAGCTTATCACCAATAAGTAATTTTGCCTTGCACTTTTACTGTATGGTATTCAATAATGTTCTCTTATTTGGTATCACTCTGCTGTGCAGGGTTTTGAAAACACCTTGTGACTGCATCTGTTTTAATTACTGGGGGATCCAAGAGAAACTGGCACCCTCCCTGTGTTATTACATATGAGCTACCCAAAGACCACAGGATAATATTTAATAACCTGAGTAACATAGGTCCAGAGCACAGACCAAATGGCTATTTTTAAACACAGAATTCTGTTCTTGTGAAGTAACCATACATACTTGTCTCCACGTATTTATTGCTTCATTTCAAGATGCATTTTAATATACATATCTGTCAAGACATGTGCACAGGGTCCTGTCTATGTTCAGTGTGTGTATCTGTGCATGCGTGTCTCAAACAGGCTGTGAGTAATGCAGCCCAGGGCTTGATCTTTCCCTGTGGAGCATTCAGTGAAACACACACACACAGACACACTCACCCTATGGAGTGACTTCTTTCTTCACTTAACCCAAATTGAGTCACAGGGGATATTATCATCTGAATTAAGGACACATACTCAGCCACACTTAGCCTGCATAAATACACAATGCAGACACACGCGGAACCCAATTCAGGTACGGTATGTATTCAAATCAGAAGATTCTATAGATAATGTATTAGTGTCTGCTCAAAGAGAGGAGCCTCCCGTAGAGCAGCTTTAAATAAATCTTGTTTTATTCAGTGCTTAGTCGAGTGTGTAATTTCCAAACCTCAATGAGAAAGCAATTTTGGTGTGTGATGCGAGCAAACACGGCGGCAAATGTTCCACAGGAAAAAAATGTGAGCCAGTCTGCCAGCCCACATCATTTCAAATACACTCCCTTTTCACAGTGCGTACAACCCCTCTTGGCAGTAAGGGGCAGAGCCAAAAAAAAAAAAAAAAAACGGGCAAAACTAATGGACAGTAATTGGGTCTTTGCACCTGGCAGTTTATTAGAAGAAAACCTGAAACTAGGGTAATATAATAAATACATGGAACAGTAAGCACTGAATAAGCCAGAAGGAAACAGTTATTTAGTTATTATAAGTTATTTATCAAGGTTGATTTAAACTTTGCTGCTGTTACAGTGATTTCAATTTATTTTTTTAATCTTGTTAAAAATGTGCAACATCTCAGTGACTTACACAACATGAGTACATTTGTATGTATATGAAAAACTGCACTGTACTCATGTGCAACAGCCTAATGACTACTGCTGCTAATAGAGACAGCTAATTGACAATCATCATGATGGGATATACGTCTCCCTAAAGATGCATCGTGATTAATGTAACACTGGTGATCCCAGCATCACTGTGACCATATCGCATGTGCTCAGAGCCATGAGGCCCTGCAGTGGTTGCATGTGCTATGTGCAACTTTGCAGCCATTCATCCAGCCTGTTTCACACTTGGCTGGTGCATTCCCGGAGGTTCTCATATTTTGGCTAAAAGTGATTCTCTGTTAAAAAAAAACAAACTGTAAAGTGTAGCTAGAAAAAAACAACCTGGATTACACACTCCAAAAACAGGCACTGGACATCAGAAATGTAAAAACTTTTGGGATACATAAAGTATATTTCAGCTTATATTGTTCATTTAACTTCCCTCTTTCTAATTCTAAGCTGAATACATACAAATCTGACTGGCCAGTATCATTCTTTAGTTCATGCCTCGTGCATTTGTTTGCTGTAGTCAGGGCTTCAGCAGGCAGAGAGAGTGCAATAGACTGTTGAATCTGAGCAGGAAAGAGGCTGGGGAAAGTGAGAGTACAATAGACTGGGAGAAAGAAAGCACGAGAATGAGGAGAGAGTGAACAGGCTGCATGGACCCACCGAGGGCCACAGAAACTGGTCATAATGCCAGAACATACATCAGCTTGACATATACTAGGCACACACCCTCAGGTAACTGAAACAGAATTTGTTTTTTCTCTGTGTGTCTGCTGCTTAAAGTCAAGGAATAAAAGACAGTTCCTCAGAATCACGAGAGCTCAGATTTTCCAAAATGATGGCTTCACCAATAAAACCAAAAATAGTCACCTTTATTTACCTTCATGGGCAGCTCTGTAGAGATCTACCAGAGATCTTCTGTCAATAAAGACAATGAAAATAGTCTCACATATTATACTGTATACAGTTACACATGTCCAACCTCATGTCTGTTTAATATTTAGGTAACTATCTAGCCTGTAGACACCCACACACACACACACACATACACACAGACAAAGTCAGTAGGGTGTGGTGATCCTCCATATGGGTGGGATGGCCTTCTCTCTACTGATCACTGCCCGCGGCTGATCTCCCCCCTTTCCTCTCACCGCATCAGCTATCTGTGATTAGAAACAACCCTCAAGGGGGACACACTCGCACACCCACACACACACACTTACAGACAGTATGAATATTACATTAATATAAACTGAACGCACACGGACACAACGTGTTGAAACTGACAGACACAAATGAAGAACACAAGCACACACTAGATCTCGCCCCCTCTGCATTCTCAGCCTGTCAGGCACGTGAGTAATTGTTAATTGGAGTATACGTATTTGAATTATTCAGAGTATGTAATTAGCAGCTCTTCATTGTGCATGATGGTGAGTCCATTCAGTCAGCTCTTTGTCCATGGATGAGTAGATTTTGTGTTTTGTATGTTGAGACAAGTTCAAATAACAGCATGAAGCAAAGATCGGGGTTGCTGTTGGATGCAGTTACCCATGTTGGTAATTATTCATGTAAATAGGTGATTATCATCATGAATTATGTGGCACGAAAAGGAGTGGCATATCGGCTTTACATCAACATAGACTAGGTCATCTTGTAGACATAGAAGAGAATAGAAGATGAAAGCTGTTGTGTTTTGTATTTCTTTCGGTGTAACACTTCCAGGCAGGAATCAGTGACCTGGAATGGGACTTTTCCAGCAGCCACTGTACAACAAGAGCAGAATAATATATATATATATATATTTTTGCATCCAGGGGAAATCTGCCACAGGTCAGGATCTAATTTAATGGAAGAGAAATTTATTGTCTGGAAGAAACAGCCAGTAAAAGACAGAAAGCAGTGAAGCACTGTTGCTATTAACTTAATTAAGGAAAACACTGCAGCCGTTATAGTAACCATTTGTAAAATTATGGTTCTTTGTGCATGTGCAATGCACAATGTAGGATCAATCTTCTCATATTGCTGGGAAAAGAAAAGAATCATATTTGTGAACATTTCAAATAATATCTTCAAATGTCTTTCTTTCATTCTGTGTCATATATATTACTTAGGAAGCTTTCAAACACATGTTCAGTCATAACAAGAGCAAAATCACTTAAGCCATTTGATAAGATCTAAGCTGTCGCCACAACTTCTAAGCATCCGCTGAGGAGGACTTTGGAAACATAAGTGGACCATGTGCTGCAGAGGAGGCACTACTTTTTGTTAAATAAACCATTGTAAGTATGGTTTATACAAGGCAGAGGAGGATGGGCTCCTCAGTGCGGGGCCTCTTACTGTACATCAAATTAATGCCTTTTTTTCCTAATGCGTTATTAGTCAAAATATGTACAAAGGAGAGCTGTTCCTATAACAACCAGAAATGAAACTGCAATATTTCAGTGATAATCTCTGATTCTGTACCACTCTATTTTACATGAGTGAAATAAACACAGTAGCATATTAGAAAAAACATATCATGCAAATTGCTCACTGCTGTTAATAGGATCACTTAAACACATTTTATTCAGCCTTTTTTTTATTACAGAGTATAAAATAATTCCCTTTGTTTATGTTTCCTTTTCAAGAAGTGAGATCAAGAAGTGACTAGCTACTTATTTCTGCCAACACAATAGTTGTAATAGTACCTTACAATATAAAGTGCCTTGAGGCGACTGTTGTGATTTGGCACTATAAAAATAAAATTGAATTGAATTAAATAGTTAGCTTCTTTTTTTGTTATTTTTAGCAGCCCTTCACCATGGCCAGTGGACTCCTACAACAGCAGAATGGCATGGAAGATGTTTGATTTTTTGTTGATATAACTTCTGCTAGCCCTAATAGAGAATAAGTAGATCTGTGGCTTTTAGCTAGACTATATGAAGAAAAGTACTGGGCTACCTACACATTACATCTACAGGAGCTGCTCAGCCAAGGAAACCCATACCATGAATCTACTGGTGCACAGTTTTTGTGCTGATTTTAATGCCAGAGGAAGTTTGGAACTCTGCAGTAACTGAATCAGTAGAGTGTTGTAGACTTTTATGCACCACATGTCTCAGCGCTCTGTGACCTCAGTGTTTAACTGTATGTGGTCTGCCACTTTGTGGCTGAGTTGCTGGGGCTCCTAAACGCTTCTACTTTGCATCAGTGTTGGCAATGGGATTTCTCTGGTGGCTTGGCTGGGGGCTGGTATCAGCAGAGGTGTTAGGACACCTCTGGTGGTGGCACAGGGACACCCCTGGTTGCTTGGCTGGGGGCCAGCATTGACAGAGGTGACAGGACACCTCTCGCTCAAGTGGTGCCAGACCCTTGCACTCAAGCTTGGGCTCGTGTACAGACCACGTGGGACCCATGGACTCAGGTTCACATGGCAGGGGACCCTCAGAATCAAGACTAATGGCTCAGGACTCTGGCACAGGTGGAGTGGGACCTATTGACTTGCAACAATCAGCAGACAGGATTCTCAGGATTCTCTAAGGAGCTGGGCTGCACAGGGGTCACAGTCCCCTCAGATTACTGGTACTACTCCACAAGGTTGACCGTCTCCACCGATGATTGGGCAGCTCAACAGGCCTCATCAACCTGCTCAGAGACAAAACACTCTCATTTACTATTGTCAACCACAGAAAACACAGTCTTGTAATTGGCCAGCTAAACTTTTCATCCTCAGCCACATCTCTGCCAAAAATGAGAGTGGTAAGGAGCAGACTGGGACGCCAGACAGCTGGACCTCCGATGAGCAAAACGGCGACCTCGAGGTGGAAGAGCTGAGCAGCAGTGTTGGGGCTGGAAGTGGATCCGGCAGGGTAAGCCCAACAGCAGGGAAACTATGTCATGTGATGAAATAGTCTTTATGCTGGGAATCATATCTTCAGTGCTATGAGCCTTCCTTCCTCCCCTTAGAAGTTTGGGAAGCTGGTGGGGTGCTGACTATCTGCAGGACTGGTGAGTAGGTGGCTGATGAAAAACTGATCCAACCCATTCTAATAACAGACACCTCAGTTGGAGGAGAGGCATTAATATTGGTTTGGTGCCACTGCCACGATGTGGGGCTGGCTGACTGTGGCAAGCCTTGAGTGTTGGACTCTTGTAATGACGATGGGGACTGGAGAGAGGAAACAAAGTCCTTTAGCCATGTTGGCAATAATTCCTGATGCACACACACACACACTTATTCATAGTCATGTCATCACACCACGTAGAAACAGAATTTCAAAAATTCTGCACAAACATGGGCATGAGCAGACGCACTCTTAGAGGGACTTGCATTGTGACCCTCAACACTGTCTCTTTTGCACATGCACCAACTGATGGATGGTTGCTGTCAGTGGCAGGGTCTCTGGTTAGAGTTATGGTCTGCTGGAGCCTGCACTGGGTCACACACTCCCTTAAAAAGAAAAGCAATGCAGCTGAAATAACCCTTTGTCTCCCTGACTCATTACTACCAGACTGGTTGTGTACGTGTGTGGTTGTGTTTGCGCATTGTTGTGTTTCGACATTAGCCCATTCATCACTTGATAACACCCATTACCCTCTGACAGTGGCTATAGTCATAGTATGGCCCCAAATGCTCCAGCAGTCCTTGTTAAGAGCCAATTAATAACATGAGCCTTTGTACCACTGGCTCACAAGACCTTTAATCAGGAACTTAATGGGGCGTTATTAAAAAACAGTACCAGGGGAAAATGTCTTTCTCACCTGCTGCGCAGATGGACTGCCAGGATTTGAAAATCATGCTGTAGATGAAAGGCCTTTTCATGTTCTTCTTTCTTTTCTTTTTTTTGAGCTCTTGAAGTCCAAGGTTGAGAAGCAATTCATGATATAAAGTGTAAAAACTGCACTGACCTGTTTTGCAAGTCGTCTATCATCAGGTGGTGACAAGTGGTTTTAATATTATTTGACATTTGATATTATTTGGTAGGAAGGAGTTCCAATCACAGAACTAAATGAAAGCATCAAGGAAATTTATAGATAATTCATATTATTAGATACAGTTGTGGTCAGAAGTTTACACACACACTCATGATGGGCGTGAATGCCATGGTCATTTTGGGTCAAGAATCAGGTGAAGTCCTCCAAACATACCTCTTGTCTATATGGTCAAATAGCTCAATCTTTTTCTCATCTGGCCATAAAACATTACTCTTGTCCATGTGGGCTTTTGCAAATTTCAGTCGAGCTTGAAGGTGTCGATTTTGGAGCAGGGGCTTCTTTCTTGGTCTGCACCTTTTTGGTCCATGATGATGTAAATCATAACTTCCAACATTTTCCAGCTCATGGTTCCTGGGATTGTACTCACATACAGTTGTTTGAACTGATGATCTTGGAATCTACAGTTGTTTAGAAATGGCTCCAAGACACCTTCCTATCTTGTGTAAATCTATAATTCTCCTTCTTGGATCTTTACTGAGTTCCTTGGACCTTCCTATTGTTCTCAGTATGGTCCAGCTAATGAGGGCTGCCAAACAGATCTTTCTTTTTTTTTTTTCTTTTTTTTTTTTTGCTGACAAATAGAAACTACCAGTTGTAGTCAATCATGCCATGGTCTTGTCAAGTTAAAAGACATTTATGAAGCTTCAGCACCGCTTATTAAAAGGTTTAAGTTGGTATATGTATATATTTGAATCTGTGTGGGAAATTCAAACTTATGCACGCAATTCTTGTTTTTAAAATCCTTAAAGATGTATGCTGTACAATCATTCCACCCTGGAAAAAGAAAAGCTCAAAGGAATCATTAAAAGCCCCAGTTCACCACGGCATTCATGCCTATGATGAGTGTATGTAAACCTCTGACCACAACTGTATCTAACATGTGAATCAGTATGATTGTTGGTAGAAATGTGTTGGTAGAATGAAGTTGTTGTCCTGAGTTGTACCGTTTCCCCCTTTCCCATCTTTCCCATCGTTCCGCTAAACTAAGCTAAGATTAACTAAGATAACTTCTTACTACTTTTAGCCTTTTGTGAAATGAACATATTCTGTATTTCCAAAAATCTCAAACTATTCCTTTAGAGGGAGATGGGAGGTGTAAAATCAACAGACGTATACATATATTATTTACTTGGGGGTTTTTGGATCAGTGCATTACTGTCTTGAATAATTTGTAAGATTTCTCACCCTGAAGCTAACAGACCTGTTGTCTTGCCTGCAGGTAAACTGAACATGACAAGGTCAAGGCTGCTGGTTGGAATAAATGCCACATTAACATTGTTAATCATTCTGAGGATGTCATGGCTTATTTCTCTCTTCCTGTCACTCAGTGAGTTAGACTCACTGACGTGTTCCTCTGCCATTGTTCAGCTCCCGCTCTGTAATTTCGCTCTTTTTTTCCTTTCATTCTTTGACTCCCTCTTTACTTTCCATTCTTCTGTTTCTGTTTCTCGTTCTCTCATTTGCATATCCCCCTTCCACAAACACACTGACAGCTTCATCCCCCCCACCCGCCTTGACTCTTGGACTCTCTCTCTCATCTCCCCTCCAGTACAAAGCTATGCTTGTTCATCTTGCCTTTCCTCGCTGCCCTGACACACTGATCAAAGCTTGGTTGCCTTTAAAGCCAATTTCAGGCCTGTTGTTCTATTCATGAAAAATTCAGCATTTCCAACCACCTGTTTTTGTGTACTGGATGGATATTTGTGTGTGTCAGAAGTAGGTCAAACAAAGAGACTAATATGATGCTTCATAATAATAAAGGTAGAAAAAAGATGGAGAACAACACCTTGTTTTTTTTATGGTATGTGAAGACATAACAAATGGTTTAAACAGTAGGTTGGTGGGCTCAAGGCCAGAGTTGTGTCTGAGATGACCACATTAGAAATATATCTTCACACTGACGTCTAAAACTGAGCATTTAGACGAGTTTTTGCCCATGTTTAATATGGACATCCACCTCCGTAACCAGTATATGACAGAAAGGAAGAAGAATAAAAATACGGTGCCTATAACATATTTAAATGCCAAATAATGGAATCAAATATGATAAATGCAATCAAATATGATTTGATTGCAACATCTTTTTGTTATGCATCAAAACACCATGCTTTATGTCTAACATGCAGCCCTGTACAGTGTGTACACTCAAGAGTGCAGTGGGGCAATAGCAGAAAGCAATTTCAGTAAATGGTATCCACGGTGGTGCATGAATCAAGTGAGCAGAGTCACTCTGTGTCTATTGCAGCAACATTTGGAGGGTGCGCTTTCTGTTTGTTTGTATTTTGTTCATGCTGGAGATGAGCAGCATGGGGCTGTCCAATCCCGCTTAAATTTCAGTGCCATAACAGCTCCAGACTGACCCTCATCTCTATTACAAGACACACACAGTGGCGCAGTGTAAAAACTTGCAGGACTAAGTGTAAGATGACATTTGCCAAGTGCACTCAAAATTTAACACTCAAACCAACTAATGGATTCATCCGTCCCGAGTTGCACTGACAAGAACTGTCTTTTACTAGATCCTAAATACATTTATACACAGATCAGTGACAGCTGCAAGATTTTGATGTAACAGGTAATAAACCCTGCAGGTCCCAGATGCAATCGCACTCATCACAGTTGCTCTTCAGAGTGTAACTGCGACCTTTTATGAGCCTGATTAAGACGTGCATGCGTGTCAGGGTCAGCATGTGTGCTTCTGTTTGAACATCTATATCTGTCCAGGAAGTATGTGTTCAGAGCTTTAGAGCCTGCTGGGGCCATCTGGGAAGCTGGCTGTTGTAATTAAATTTGATATGAAGGGAGGAATAGATGCAGTGGTGTATAAGGAAGGACAGAGGGCGAGGAGAGGAGGGGTAAGTTAGGGAAAGAAGGCAAATAGGGAGAGAGGATGAGGGGGATCAGTTAATGTTTAGGCAGATTTGGTGGCGGAAGGAACTGCACATGCTCTCACACACACACACACACACACACACACACTCACTCCAGCTGCAGAGGACTATTATCAGGGTGCACACTGTGCCAAAATGATGGCTATTCCAACAGATGCTTTCAGGTGCAAGGGAAATTCAACAATTTGACAATTCTCATATCTAAAATGCAGAGGCAGTGCCAGGTGATTAGCAGTTACATGCAGGTTTTGAATGAGAAATGAACAGGAAAACACAGTGTTTAGGAAGTTTGCTAATTAGATTTTCATTGAACAGTAGGTGTGAAAATTTTTTTGAATGAGTGTCTCCACTCATGGCAGTTTTTAATCCTCCCTTTCTGTGTATGCGTGGCGTCTCTCTCTCTCTCTCTCTCTCTCTCTCTCTGTCTCTCTTTCACACACACACACACACACACACACACACACACACACACACACACACACACACACACACACACACACCTTAGAGCCTTCCACTGTGCCTCTGTTGCCCCTCTGCATGTAATTGCATGTAATTGCACCACTGTCAGGTGTACCTAAAGGCCAATACCATTACACTCTGTCCTGCTTTTTGTTTATTGGTGGTGGCTGATTTTTTTCAGCTGGTAGAAGTTGATGTTTTTATGTCTGATGCAGAAAAATGTATTTGTTTACTTTACACGCAGCCCTTCTTCATGATACTGAAATATCGTTTCTCTATTTGACATAATTTAGTATCTTGTCTTTGTTATTCTCGATAGCCTGAGAGCCATGACTATAACTTTTCAGAGTGTCATAGCCGTATCAGAATTGAAAACAGATAAGCCCAT
Organism: Pterophyllum scalare; assembly: GCA_024447675.2. Lineage (NCBI taxonomy): Eukaryota > Metazoa > Chordata > Actinopteri > Cichliformes > Cichlidae > Pterophyllum > Pterophyllum scalare. The sequence continues at coordinate 24,725 of JAMQGT020003429.1, forward strand.
CCGCCTGTTGAAATGACTTTAGATAATCACTTGAAGGCCACTGTTAGCTCAAGCTCTTTTCTAATTTCCCCCTCATGCATTCTGTGGTGAGGCACAGTTTCAAGATATGAGCAATGCTCTTGAGGCAACATATTTCAGTCAAGTAAGGCCTCTGCAATCCACCAAGACTTGCACATGTACCTCATATACCTCTAAAATTATGTTAATTTCTGATTGATGTTTTAAGGACTTCTCTTTCTGTGTTTGCTTAGGTGGCCTCCCTGGGTGTGACCACCTTCACCCTGTGCGCTCTGTGCATCGACCGCTTCCGTGCGGCTACCAATGTCCAGATGTATTATGAGATGATAGAGAACTGCACATCTACTACTGCCAAACTAGCCGTCATCTGGATTGGCGCCCTCCTCTTGGCACTCCCAGAGCTCCTTATTCGACAGCTTGTCACAGAGGACACAGGAATCCCAGATGAGCCTCCCGTTGAACGCTGTATTATCAGGATATCTACTTCACTGCCTGACATGCTCTATGTGCTGGGCCTGACATACGAGGGTGCTCGGCTGTGGTGGTGCTTTGGCTGCTACTTTTGTCTCCCCACTCTCTTCACAATCGGGTGCTCATTAGTGACGGCACGCAAGATTCGGCATGCAGAACAGGCCAGCGTGCGCAGCAACAAGAAGCAGATCCGGTTAGAGAGCCAGATGAACTGCACCGTTGTCGCACTGGCAATCGTCTACGGTGCGTGCGTGGTGCCCGAGAACATCTGCAACATAGTTTCTGCCTACATGGCGGCCGGAGTTCCCGAGCACACCATGTCCGTGCTCCATCTTCTCTCCCAGCTGCTGCTCTTTTGTCGGGCCGCCGTGACACCAGCGCTTCTGCTTCTCTTTGTGTCGTCCACTAGGCAGGGCCTTCCTGGACTGCTGCTGTTGCTGCTGCTGCTGTAACCACGCTCCATCCTCAGCCACGGCGAGCGACGACAACGAACACGAGTGCACCACAGAGCTGGAGCTGTCACCATTCAGCACCATCCGCAGAGAGCTGAGTAACTACACACCTGCTGGCTCCAACTGCTAAACTGACATTTGCCATCAGGGAAGGTGGTATCACTAGTCTGCTCTCTGCCTGTGGCTAGTATTTCTCAGACTTGGCTAGGACAGATTTGCCTTACCTAGTCCACTCACATCTCTAAATGGGTTCATGAAAGAAGTTGGGTGCTGTGATTGCATTCATCCTGTTGTTAAGCATCATCAACTTTACAATATTTGTATAACAGTTTTTCCAGGACATTTAACAGAAGACAAAGCTGTCTTTTCACTCTTACCCTGGGGTGCTTCTAAAACTTGGCCAGTACTTATTATTAGCAGTCCTGCCTGAAACCTTTAAAACTTAAAAACCTCCCGTCTGTAGGCCTTGCTTAGTTAAATGTTTTGGGGCAGTTGTGATGGCCTCCTGATCAGCTGAAGCCTGGTTCTTCACAAGTTAAAGAAATCATCTAATTTGGAATATTTACACTTTATGGTGATTGTGCACAATATGTCAGAGCAAGCTGAGTTCATGATAATAAATATTTGGCATTCATGAAAAAAAAATGTCCAAGGCAGAAATAATCAATGCCAGTCACCTTACAAATGCAGTACTGTTCAACTTATGGAAAGTTAGCTAATTAATCATAAAATGCACCTTGTATAGTAACTTACAGCATCTAAGCATCAGCATCTAAACATGTAGGCTCACACTGCCCATAGAAGTACAGCTAAGTTTACAAAGGACATCAGCTGTCAGTGTATGCTTCATGTAATGGTGCACATATGGGAACAAGGTTTAAGGTAATTAAACTAGCACAGGGCATCTCAGCAGTAATGATAGTGTGCAAAAGGAAAACACAGGGAGGAGATTGCACTGGAGAATCCAAATGTATACAACCACACTTACACTGTATATTGAAAAACATCCAGTTGACTCAAACGTAGCTGGGCTGGTCTCAGAATACAACAAGCACGGACGTATGTGGAATGAAAAGGTTTGGGAGTGGACTAATTGAAATCAAATTAGCAGTGAATGAGGTGGAATGGGACCGAATGAAACAGTGCAGATTGAATTGAGTATGAATAGAGCGGAAATTAATGGAACATAACACCGTGAAATATAACTGAAGGGGATGGACTCAGCACGAACTGGACTGAGACAGAAGGATCTGCACTACACCGTTGTATGATGTTAAGCCTTACACTTTGGGCTGTATATATACTGTACACTTTCTTTGGTGCTCTTATGATGAATGCGCTGTAAACAACAGATCCATAGGTTTGACTTAGAACCACAAGAAATTTAGCTGCATACCTTGTTTCAGGTCAAAAAGACAAATTACAGTTACTTGTGACTCTTGAATAATGTAAAAGATGAAAAAGAATCAACAAAGAGTATCACTTAGCTGCTGCATTTAGTTACTACCTTTATTCAGAGTGACAGAGCTAAAAAATATAGTGGCACTTTCTTTTACGGTGCAGTAATTACTGGTGTTTATAGGTAAACCCTGAAAAATCAAAATATTACTTATCTAACACTGTACAGTTCAGTAGATGCAATAATTAACTAGTGTACACATTTTTATCATTGTTTTATAATGCTTAACTACTATGTAACATATTAAAAAGGCAATAATTTTCAGTCAGTAATTTAACAATTAAACCATATGACATCATATTATTTAAAAAAGTAAGGGAAATATAGTTACATTGTAAATACTAGAGAAAACCCAGAGGACTGTAAATATACAAGTATATACTTGGACCAGTAATAACTACAAAGGTCATAGTAAATACAAAGTTTTATCTTTGATTTATTTATTTACAGGTTATTTCTGAACTGTAAAACAAAGTGCTACTATTAACTCTATGGCAGGACTACAACTAACTGACCACTCGCTGAACTGCCTCCCATGACTGGTGATTGTCCAGTCAAACTTCTGCAACTGTAAATAGACACATTTAAGCTTTGGGTACAGTATAAAAGATGGCCGTAGCTACCGTGATGTCACCCAATGAATTCCGAGAGTTTCCGCCATCGGCATCGGCACCTGGATATGATGAGGAGGGTGGGTGTCATTAGCCAATGAGCATGTTCATGACTTGTGATTGACAACTTGTTAGTTAATGATGATGAAAATTTACAAAACAGACTTGATTTTTTTATTCATTATGACCCAAAATGAGTGACTGAGCCCATAAATTCATTAGGAAAGTGTTTACTGAGGTCAAGCCAGAAAGCCAATTTCCCTCAGACGTCTATAGGACTGGAAGTTCTTTGCATTCAGAGCAATCACCATCTGGTGGCCTTCAGACACGGAAGCTACATCCATGTTTTATACCATCTATAGTCATTACTCATTATTTAAATGCACTTAAGATTAAAAAAAAGCAAGGGTGCAGATTTCTTTGCCTGGAATATGTATCTTTGGGTTTAGTCTTTTAGCATGAGCATGATCAACTAATAGTTAGGACAGCAGTTTCTCATTAAAATGAACAGGAATCTTTAAAATGTCAGCCGAAGACAGCATTTTCAACCAACTAGTGCTACTTACAATATCCTATTTAGCTAGCTAGCTGCAACAGTTTCAATCTGCTAATTCCAGTAGAAGTTTTTAATCTAAGTGGTGTGCCCTTTTACTGCTCCCAACTTGTGACCCCTTTGGTGTAACATGTTACCACACTGGCTACCCTTTAGCAACAATATGCAATGAAAGATTGTAAACAGGCTTATTCGAACCCAAACCATGAGCGTTTCCTAAACTAGGGATGTGCGTGACTAATTGACTAGTTGGTTAAATATATTATTATTATTTTGTTAATGTATAACAGCAGTTAGATTAAGCCCTCTCTCACTCTCTTTTGAGTGGAAGCTACAAAAGAGCGAAGCGGAAAGCAAACAGATGACAGCGGCGCTGTTCTGCAACACTTTGATGGAAAAAGGAAAAAGAAAAGAATGACTTTATGTCAGCTTTGTCAGAATAGACATACATACATAACCAAGTAACCAAAGCCTGGTGCAACCATATTGTGCATGGTAGAAACCAAGTCTACTGCTGATAGCACTGCTAAGGCTAGCCAAACTCAGCAAAGTAATCTGACACTGAGGGTTTTCTGTCTTTTAAACTAGTCGACTTGTCTAATTTTATTTTTTCTCATTTAAACAACTAACAAATTAGTTGCCAGAAACATCCCTATCCTAAACCTACCCAAGTAGCTTTGGCTTTTAAGCTCAACCAAAAAAGTTAACTAAAAACAAAGCTCGCACACAGGACACACACCACAGTGTCTTGGATAGTTTGTAGTATGTGTTTGTAGTTCAAACAAACAGCACCATTTGCTCTCTGCCACCTTGTGGTGTCTCAGAGATGTCAGCAGCTTGGACAAAATGTTCGTATTTATTGCCAGTTGAAAGTGGCAGCTCGGTAGTGGCTGATTAAAAAAGTTTGTTTATGTCTACCTCTGAAATCAAGAAGTCAGTCAGAATTTTGATGGTAAATCTGCTGCCAGTATTGCTGCAAATGTGCTGGAAAGCACCAGTGACGTCACAACTGTAAGGAGGGTGGGGGCCTAACAACCACTAAAAGGAAATCAAAAATGTATGACCTCAAATAGACTTTGCAGTTTCATTACTTGAGCTTTTAAGGAGAACCAATGAAATGTTTTTCACAGTGTATAAATTTCAAGTGTAACTGTACTGTAAATCCGTTTTCTTAATCCTACTAATCAGACCTGGGTCAAAACGAGGTTCGAACATCAATCTCAGTTATCATATTACACTTCAGACAGTTGAAAATGTATGAATAACTTATTAGATTAAACCCTTAATATATACTATATTATGGAAGGTGTATGCTAGGTTTAGAAGTTGGGATGAGACCATGAGAGTGGGGAAATGACCATATAATGTTTTTATCTGTGAAATATCAAAAGTTCAGTTTATTTAAATACTTAAAACATTAACATAAATGGCCTGTGTGATGACCCAGGTGTGACGGTCATTGGTATACTGTATATTGCGATGAATCTTTTGCATACGATTCTGCACTGCCAAACACCTTCTCTCTCTCTCTCTCTCTCTCTGTCTATCTCTTGTGCTCTTGTGGTAGTAGCACTCTATCTCTGGGTGTCTTTTTCAGCATGGGGGGCCTGTTTACCTTTAGCACCATCACTACAGGAATATGATTATTATTAGAAAATTATGGATCTGTTCAGGCCCTTTGGCTGTAATGAGCTCCAGTTTATGATTTCCTAGGGATTCTCCTAGACGGATGTAACCTCTCTTTGTCGCTGTCTGCATATCAATGCCCTGCAGGCTGTTTGAAAGCTCTTATTATTACATCATTATTAGTTATTGTGGGTCAGTGTGTGAACCTGTTTTTGGGGCCTTGCACTGCCCATTCTTTCCGCCATCAAATCAATTAAATTAAAAGCAAATCCAGGTGGGTTTCTGTATCTAATTCAGTGACTTAAAGTTTGCATTTATCCCCTGCTATCTGATGGTACTTACATTTAAACTGGCCCCCCAAACCTGACTCTCTTTTTTCTGCATATTTCTGGAAGTATAGCTCATAAGTGGCTCAGTGTGTAGTAATGTGGTTGAAACTTGATGAAGTGAGTCTTGTAAATCAGTCAGTTTATTCCGAAGTTTGTGAGTATCCTCTTCACTCTGAGCAAAATGTGTACGTATTTGATACCCGAAAATGTAAGCACACAACCACTTTTGTCTCAAAGTCTAGTCACTCGTTTCTAATAGCTTTTTATATAGCCAAAAAACTGTCCCTTTGTTTATCAAAGAACTTTATCTTGAGAACTATATTAAATTGCTAAATGTACTATTACAGCGGTGTTGATGTATTTTGTTTCTTTTCATAATAGCTGTGAGTGCTGGGAGAGATGTTAAAGCTATAACAAAGCAATAGAGGCTGAGAGGTCCTGTTATTTAATGTGTATGAGATCAAAACACTGAATCCCCGTAATGCAACCTAATGACAGCAGAATATATGTTTAGGATATATTTTGACATAAAAAAAAACCCTATAGTATCACATCACATCAAATTTGAGATCACACAGACATCTGCACAGAGCATTGCATTCACACATTGATTGAACTCGAGTGAACCCCCACATAGCTGTGAATGCAGAAACAATGACGCTAGTGTTCCTCGCCATGTTTTCTCCAGTAAGAGAAGTGCTGTGTTTACTTTTGGTTGCAAATGACATCAGAAATCTTATCTGTCAAGTCTGCTGCTCAAAACACGTTCACACATACAGGGTCACTTCTTTCAAGCCAAACCTGAAAATAATCCACTGATGCTTCTTTGTTTTAGTCTATTGAGGATTCTGTGTACGGTATTAAAAATAAGAAAGCAACTGCTTCTTGACGTAAATATCGAATCATCAAATTACACAGCAGCAACTCCCTGGATTTGTAGGCATGGTCAAGACGACCTGTTCAAGTTTACAGAGAACGGTCCAGGTGAAAATGTCTTGCTGATGTCAGAGATCAGAAGAGAATGGCCAGACAACTTTAACCTGGCAGGAAGGTAATAGTAACTAAAAAACATTTTCTGCAACAAAGGGAAACAGACGAGCATCTGTGAACATACAACACGTGCCCTTGGTACCAAAATGTTTGAGCCCTTGGTACTAAAGGGCACACTTTGGGCCCCTTTGTACCAACTGAGCATTGTTGAAACACCACAGCCTACCTGAGTATTGTTGATAATTGCTGACCATGTCCATCCCTTTATGAGCACACTGATGGCTGCTTCCAGCAGGCTTCTTGAACACAACAGTGAGTTCACTGTACTCCAACAGAGCACCTTTAGGATGTGGTGGAAGAGGAGGTTTGCATCATGCACATGTAGCTGACAAATCTGCAGCAACTGTGTGATGCTATCATGTCTAAATGGACCAAACTCTCTGAGGAATGTTTCCCCCGCCTTGTTTAATCTATGCCACAAAGAATTAAGGCAGCTCTGAAGGCAAAAGGGGATCCAACCTGGTGTAACTAATGAACTGGTTGGTAAGTATACATTTCCACATACCTATGTTACAATTACAGAAGCACCTCAGGACTGCATTCTGTACCTTCAGACCATCATGCGGCTCAGCAGTGGTTAAAGATGAACGAATCCTTGACTTAATCAGCTCCTCTCTTGCACATATTCTGCCTTACCTCAAGAGAGTTCTGGTTTCAGGCATGAATGGGCCTGGAGCCAACTGCTCAAATTGATATGGCATGGGAGAGCCAAGGTCCTCTACCACACTAATATCCGCTTCAGGGAATTCTTGAGGGGGGAAAGTCTTTTACCTCAAATGAGCCCACTGTGGCATAGGTGCTTTGGTATTCTGTGTTGCTCTCCATTTATCTGTGTCCTACAACAGCTCCTTCTCAGTCAGCCACACACCCTATTTTTAGCACTCTTTGAAATTTTGCAATGGATGGAGTCTTCAAGTGTAGGAACAGTTTTGTTGAACTAAATCCAATAATTCTGTTCAGTATAATACTAGAAAAATTAAGCTTTTGGGGAAAAAATACTCTAAACTCTCCTTCTCCTTGGTGTAAGCTACACACTTCGTGTCCATGTTCTGATCTCTGTAAGATCCTCCTACTACTGCTGTACTGTAGCAATTCATTTTTCTTCCTCTTCACATAACAGGGGACCATTTAAAATATTCATCAGTGATGTATCACTGTGCTCCAACACATCCTACACACCCTCTCTCCCTATCTTCTTTCTGTTTCC